>CATIWM010669731.1:0-28876 GCA_949671775.1 Mallotus repandus
AAAATAAAACCACAACAAAAACAAGCTTAAAACACTGAAAATAAACCAAAAAATTTTACAAAAACTTTTTCAAAATTGTTAAAAATCAAATGTTCATCTCAAAAACCGGCCAAAGTGGGAAAAAAAGAAAAGAAAAGAAAAGAAAAAGAAGAAGAAGGAGATATGCCATCGTGTGTCACCATATTTTTAAAAAGAAAAGTCTCAAAGCAATATTTTTGTAAACAAAAAAAGTCAACAATATTTTTAAAAATATTTAATTTTTTAGTTATTTCTAGAAATTTAATTTTTTTAACAGTAGCCTAATGGCAAGACTTTTTGCCAATTTGTGGCAATCAAAATTTTTTTATCAAATTATGACAATTTTGAAAAATTATATATTTACGGTGCTTTTAAAAATAATTACCATTTTATGATATTTTTGCCAATATGGAAAACTATTTTTAATTCCACTACTTTGATTGGTGGAATGTTGTTGGAATTGAAGATTTGTTTTTAATCAATTTCTCCACTTCCTAATGGTGGAATTGCCTTGGGCCTCATTATTACATAATTGTAATTTTTTTATTTTTAAAATTTTTATTGAAAAGATAATTTATTAATTTTATATAATATAAGTACATTTTAAAAGATAATAATAATAATAGTAGTAGTAATAATAATCTAAGCTTTAATATTTATATTTTATAATAGTTATTATTATTAAATAAAAAAGAGTGATTTTTTTAAATAGTTATTAATAATATTATTAATTTTAAACAACACTATATTATTATTATTATAATTATTATTATTATTATTATTTGAAATCTAAATTTCAACAGTGAATAACTTGTCTACAACTCGTATTATTGTAAAAAATTATAACCATTTTGTCTTTATAAAAATGAAATTAATATCAATATTTAATTATACATATTAAAAAAAATAATTTTTTTAAAAGATAATTAGCAAAAGTTAAAGAAAGATTAAGAGATGAAGTGACAAAAGCACAAGTATTTAAACAGTTCAGTTTCTTAAATAAACCTATATCTCCACCTAACTTTTCCAAGTTAGGATTTTCAACCCACTTCAATCTACTCACTATGATTGATCTTTATACTATAAGTTTTGAGGTTCAACTCAAACCTTTTCAAGAGTTTTTTAGAATTATTCTTAAACTAAATCTCAAGTGTTTTAAATGGTGAACACCTATGTTAGAAAGAGAAGAATTTGTCCTTAATTAGGAATGTCAAACCAGATTCAAAAAATATATTCCCTGATATTTAGGGATTATAATTGTACATTTTCATGTATAAATCCATGTTTCTCTAGGTTTACCTTGTATAGTCCTTAGCCTTATGTATATATACATGTCTTGTAACAACAATTCATATATATATATATATATATATATATATATATATATATGTATATATAAACTGTTAGCATAGATGGTATGCCTTCGAGGCTAATAACATATTTTGACATTATAAATTATCCTAAATGGCAATAAAATAATATTTTATTATCTAAAGTGATTATTTAATTGCATATTTATCCATTAGCATAATGTTAATAAATTTATTATCAAGAGTTGATAATATGAGTTACAAATTTATTTAGTACATATGCTATAAAATGTTCATAGTCGGTAAATTAATATTTAGGTAATATTAATTAGACTATCACCTCTGTTTATTTTTCTTGATTAGTATGTGATACTAATAGTGGGAGGTGGTGAGTCTCATACTACTTTATATGATATATCAGAATAGACATGCGGATACTCATGTGATGAGTGGATCGAACAGTGACATTGGTTTTGTGATTGCGTGGATATTCACTTATAGTCAATAATCACAATCTAGGTCATAATGGCGCATATAGTCCTTTGACTTGAGGTGACACGGTCATCCATATTTAAGTGGTTAAAGTTTATTACCGCTTACATACTTGTGTTAATGACACATAGGTATATGGCGTGTGATGGCCCTAGTTGGTTAAGTGTAGGAATGAGTGTTCAGCCAAGATAGGATTCATTGCCTGGAGTGAACCGGGATAAAATGCTATGCTATCAAAGTTCTTTCTTAATGAATAAGTTCCTAGTCAGGACAAACATGACATGGATTGAACGAGTTTCAGTGTTTGTCATGTTTTATCAAAAATTATTATTGAGATGAGATCATGTAATATAACTATTAAAGTTTGACTAAACCATGACTCTAGGCTATATCGTGATCTTCTAATGAAGGGATTTTAGTGCACGGTAATTATGACCAAAGGGTTCATGTGAATGAATACATGCATTCATTTCTAATTAGTTAGTTGTGATATCGATGCTGGGGGTCACTCACAACTTATGAGAACTAAATGTGCATAGTTGGGATTTTCACATTTAGGTTGGAAAGGAGTTTCAAATAATATCAAGTTTTGATATTATCTTGTCATTGCCAATTAGACATGAACTTAGTAAGTCACACTTAAAAGAGTTTCACAAAATCACCACTAATATTAATCTAATTATTGATTAAAGAGTTTAATCAATTAATTAAGATTAATAGAATTAGGTTTATGCTTTAAGCAATGCTTCTAGCATATCATGAAATCTAATTCAAGTAAGGGTTTAATTATTAATTTAAGCTTAATTAATATAGATATTAATTAAAGTATTAAATTAATAATATATGTTGTTTCTAATTGAACTTGGATTAATGGCCTAAGTTGTTTGGGCCTAGACCTAAAAGAGTTTTGGACCAAATATTAATCCAAGATATTGAGAAGGCCCATGAACCTTATTTAGGCCCATTTGTTATGTGGATTGGGCTTGGGCCAAATGTTGGCCCAATTACCAAGTCCAAGTCCATATATATATATGATACGGTCAAATTTGTCATATTAGGCATACATTATCTTTTATGTGTAAATTGTTGACCGTGGCAAAGATAAGGAGTATATCACATTGATATATGTAGAAGTGTAGGTAGACATAATGCATGAGATGTATTAATTCTCTACACACTTCTTTGTACAAGTAAGATATACAACTTGCATACTTATCATGACAAGTTATATACTTATCATGTGATTAGAGTTTTGCTTTCTTTATATATAAATGCATAACTTAAGAAATGTTCTTATGGTTAGAAAAATAATTGTAGAGACACACAATAGGACAGAAACCACACCTATATAATAAACCCTAAGTGTTCTTATAAGGAGATTAAATTAGTGCAAGTTTTCTGAGGGTCATTTGAGAGGCTACTTGCAACTAATCTAATCTAAGTAAGAAGGTGATTTGGAGGAGCTTCGGTGTTTTAAGCTAGAGGCCTAACACTTGGGAGGCTAGAGCATTTAATTCAAGGGTTGAACCTAAAGCATCTCTAATGCTTGTAGATAACTATTGTGGTCTACATCAAACTTAGGAGTTTGTAAGTATTCCTAAACTTAGAATTCCTAGGTTGATGTTTGTATGTGTTGTTTGCTATTTAGCTATGTGTAAAATGCAAAATGGATCTATGGGATCATGTTATGAAGGGTTATGCAAGTGCAATTTTTGAAATTTCACCCTATTTAAGGCTTGTGCTCACCACACATGAAAAATGCATAACTGATTCCTTCAATTGGTATCAGAGCCACTTTTTGCAATTTACACATGCTAAATTGATTGATAATTACAAGTTTTGTGATTATAATTATTGTTAGTTGTAAGTGTTGTGGCTAAACATATGTAAAAATAGCTTAAATTGTGTTCCAAGGCTGTTCATGATCGTGAGGAGTAGCCTCTGGGTCGTGAGCGGCTCAAAATTGGCTTTCTCTTCAACTTTGGCCTATTTTTGAAGGGTCTATGCCCCTCACAGTCTGCCCTCATGACCGCAAAGAGCCTGTGAGGAGCACTTTAAGCCTATAAACATCTTTTTTCATGATTAAATGCATAGCAAATTAGTCCTAACATGCAATAGTTGCTTTTTACTTGATTTATGCTTGATATACATGCATGGAATGATCATGGATTTAGATTACATCCTATGTTTTGTAATAATAATTGATTTTATTATTTGGTATGTAATTAAATGTTAATTACATAGAAATAAGATGTAATATTTGCTTTGGAATGCCAAGGATTGAATGTAATACACTAGAGTTGTGACATGAAGCTTGAAGTGTTCAAGATGGAGTTCTATAGAGATGGTGATAAGGAGTTTCATGCTTGAAGGCTTTTCTTAGGCTATGCCCACCTTGTAATTTATTCTAAGAGTTAGAATAGGCTTAGGAAAAGCCTATGATCACTCCATATTTGTGCATCCATTTTGCATGTTTTATGTATCTATGTGATATATATGTTATAACATGCTATGTGCATAAGTAATAATGTCATGTAATATATATGTGTGATATATATAATTGGCTAATGTGCAAAGTGAGACCTTAATTAAAGACCCAAAAATCTTCCAAACTAAATTTAGGTCTAGGCTCTCCATTAGAACAATAACTTGTATGGTTTTAGGAATATGTGCATCGACTATGGATACATAAGGGTGTACATAAGGCCTAAGAGATTCATGTAGTGTTATTCTTAAGCATAAGGTGTTGTGCGTGTATGGATACACAGCCAAAAATGGCAAATAGGAGTACCTAAGGTTTGTAGTGTTCAATTTATACATTTCACTGATCCAATGGTGTGAACCTAAGTAATGCCAAGGGCCAAGAACGACAATGTGCACTTGAGGCCCATAACATAAAAAGCTGGATTGATGGAACCTCACATGAGATGTGATGGACAAGAGTTGTCCACTTGATAAGAACTAATATTCCAAGAATGGCAATGTGTACCTAAGGAATATTAGTGATTCATTAAGAACTCCATCACCTACTAGAAATCCATCCAATAAGGGATTTCCGTTTCCTACTTTAGAAGTGTAGGATTCACCAAGTTAGTGGGAGGCTATTACGATTAAAGACCAAAATCTAATGGTAATAATCACAATGTCATATAACTAATTAATCTTATTACTTTTTATAGCAATTTAATAATATGAGATCTTCAAACCCACAAAGCATCATTCTCGAAAACCATAGACTCATCAGACCTAATTTTATTGATTGGCTACATAATCTAAAAGTTATTTTGGCCTTCGAACGTATTCTGTATGTTTCGGAACAAAGTCCTCCTGGACCTTTTCCACCAAATGCTATACAAGTAGAACATGACACTCTTGAAAAATGGAAAGATTATGACTTGTAAGCATGTTGTATTATGTGGGTTTCCATGAGCAATGAAATTCACAGGCAACATGAGAAGTACACTAATGCAAAGGAAATCCTACTTCACCTACAAGAGTTGTTTGGTGAACATAGTAGGATAGCTAGTTATGAGATATCTAAGTAGCTTTTCCATGCTAAAATTAAGGAAGGAGAGGATGTTAGAGCTCACATGAACTCCATGATTCATTCCATTGAGGAACTTAAGAGTCTAGATTTCATGATGGATGCTCAACTCCAAACCGATTTGATCTTACAATCCCTTACAGAGTGTCATACATTGAATTTTGACTGTCCTCAAATCTCTCTAAATATGACAAGTGTCTGTTCATTTGTACCGCCTCTGAAGCATACTTTGAGTCTGAAAAAGCTGAACCAAGTCTTCAAAGAGCAAAGTCAACTTCTGAATCATTAAGTTGCACCCCGATTTTATGAATTACAAATTATCAGAGTGGTAAGTCGCTCATTTCGAGCAGTCGTTGCTTAAAACAAGCAACTCATTATACCAGTGTTTGTCTTATGAGACCGGAGTTCCACTTCACGAAGTTGGAAGCCGATTTTGACAAAATGGACATTAGAAACCATGAAAAACACCCCTAGAACAGCATAATCGGAGCCCAAGAAGGTCGCGTGACGCATGCAAGAGCGTGTGATCATGTGCCAGAGTGCGTGATCACGCACCCCAGGCCCGTGATCATGCGCAAGGGCGCATGAGGCACGTGATCACGCATACCAGAGGCGTGATCACACGTATTTCCTTATTTTCACGCATTTTTAGGCATTTTTTCTTATAAATAGAGGTCTCTACTTCCCATTTTAAAAGAGGTAAGAGCCGGGGAGAGCTAAAAAGCAGACGAACACAGTGAAACACTGTCAAATTGAAGACTCAGTATTCCTAATTCACACACTTTTAGCTCACTTTCTACATTCTTCATAGGATTTTTAGACTGCTTTTGAACCAAACCCACCCTCATCTTTATCGAAGCACACTTCAAAAGTATACGAATTTGTATTACACATGCCATTTTCAACCTCTCAATGAGGACAGTTTGAAAATCCCATGAAGCTGAAGCTTCAAAAACACCAAATAAGCTTAGTTGAATCTGAGGACCAAATAATCATTTTTGCACATTTACTTTACCGTTTTGCACATTTACTTTACCATTTTGCATTTTACTTTATTGCCGCTAGTAATTGAGAAATTGTTATGATTATGTGATGAAACTGGCTATTTGCATGTTGATTGAATAATCTCTGCTTTGTTTTGCTCATAATAAATCATCATTTTGCATCAATATGCATTCAATAAACATGAAAGCTGACTTATCTAAGCTAAAGCTTTGATATCATGGTCCAATGATGCAATCATCATCATTATCACTTATCTTATCATTTAGAAATACTTTATAATAATTCCTGCAAAGGCATGAACTAGGTGCATCTATTTAATCATTCATGATACATTAATCATCTTTGTTATGCTTATCTGCTGTCTGAATGGATGAATAGATGGAATTACACATAGTTGTGTTAACCTCTATTTTGCAGGTGTTTTCTAGATCAAGACTAGATTTACATTTTTGCAATCTTCTTTTCCTTTTTTGAACGTATTTACTAGGAAAGCCTTGTAAATAATTATGCTAAATTTCTTATACTTTCTGTTATTATTATGTGCTTATGTGAATGTGCGTATATCAACTGTCATTACCAAAACTAGGGTGTTGCGGTAGCCATATATTGAGTATTATAATGAGAAATAGTCAAAAAGTAGATGAGATCTCCCGGGCTCATAATCTTTGCTGGGGACGACACTCGTTGAGTGACCTGATGTCATCCCTTTCATCTTTTCCTAATTTTCTAAAAACCAGGTGGTGACTCTAAACACAAAGCATCTTGTATCCCCTTGAGACTAATCATTTGTCCCACTCGGCAAAGTTGCCATGTCCCTTGAAATCAAACCATACATTCAAACCCCCAGTCGCCCATAATGGCGACTCCAATGGGGGTTAGAGAGATCAATTCAAAAATGACTATTTCTCATTACTTAATACTCAATCATATGGAGCCCTTCACCATTGCATTTTCATTACACAATCACACGTGTACCCTTGGTCCCTATCAACCGATAATGACAGAAAGTGATCCACTATAGTTCTATACGAGTCATAAGGTGACTGATTCAGATTTGTCACCTTTAACCTTTACTTGTGGTTTCGCCGGACTCATCTGACTAGAGTCTATGACGTAAGTCCTTAAGGGGGGCGACAAGATTATCAAAAGAATGCTAAACTCACTGACCCGGAGTCTGTAACCCAAGTCATGGGGGGCATTCTCACTAAAGGAGCCCTTAGCCTTATTTCCTCAACTCAGCCCATATAAATAAACCAATAAAAATCTCCACTAGGATCCCACCAAGCTTTGTATAATAGGCCTGGTGTTGTCCGTTTGACCTAGCATTCACAAATACTATAACACTTTTAGTTTCCATCACCGATTGACATCATTACGTCTGTTCTCATAGACTGCTCATACTTAGACTGTGTGATCTTTGTTTACCTTGCATAAGCCCGATGTGCAAGGAATGATAAGAATCATTCACCTCAGTATAAATAGCTTGTGAGAATCAGCGAATAGTGACATCTTCCGATGACAGAACCTACAAGCATCATCCATTTATCCTTATCAAATTAAGCATATGGGTCAGGAATTCGACTAGATTGTAGACATTTGTGTTGAAAGAATCAAATCATAAACTATCAAATGATGCTTTCATGCCTCTTAGCAAATGTATCAACTATCAATGTAGGGATATAAAACTGGACCCCTCTTGTTGGCTATAGCCCTTACACACGTGGGTGTGTAAGGACTATAGACGCCATTTATGACCCAACGACTGGTCGTCACATTGACATTATACGCTTACCTCGAGTGCATTTGAGCATTATTCCTTAGTGTACTTTTTTATTCTCATCAATACAAATTGAAATAGCCTAGTATGAGAGCAAAACCATAGTCCCCTGCTGACTATCGGGGTTAAAACCCACCTAGGAAAGAGACTAAAGAATCGCGTAAGGTTGGAAGCGAGAGCTTGATTGTGAATGATTTGTTCCTTATACAGGAAAAGCTATCAATCTCTTACATGATCATGCATACATGACATACATATAGACAACATATACTAACCACATTTTTTGTAGCCATCTACATCTATCATAATAAGACTATGCATGAGCACGTCATGTATACGTGCTAATCGTATTCTTTTGCAGGCACATCCCATGCATGAATCATTCATCATTTGTTTATTCTATCTCACTAATGTGCAGTAAACAAGATCTTAACATGGGTGATTTATAAGACACTTCATGTCAACAATTAAAGGGTAAGCTGAAAGAGGGAATTTAGAAATTGCTTATTGATGGCACCATAGCAAAAATCCTCCAAGCCCAAATCAAAGCCACTAATGTTCAAACTAGAAACTCCTAAGAGGGAAACCATGTTGCTACTCTAGTAAATAAAGTATCTACATCTGTCCACCCATGAGCAGACAGAAGAAAGGGTGTCCTTTATACTCTTGTAAAGATTAAAGATGATGATGAGTATTATCATGCCTTTAAAACACTACAACAATAAGCTGCTAAGATTGCTGACTTGACCAAGCCTGAATCAATAGGGGAGGTCAAACTACTAGCCACCAGGATGGCTCAACATGAATTTGCCTTCAAAGATAAGGGGTCTCGTGAATCAAAAAGCTTTAGTAATTTAGCTCTGTTCAAAGATGAATCGCATCCTGATGATTTCAAATTGCTAATCTTTTCCAACTTTGATGGAAATAGGGATCTGAGGGTCCATTTAAGGCAATATGCCACATTCATGGCTACTGCTAAGCTTACAGAATCACAGATTGTCCGATTCTTCTTCGCATCACTAGAAGAGGGACTAAGAGCATGGTTCTTTGATCTTGAGGATAAGATCAAGAGTGACTAGTTGCTATTAACTTAGAAATTCATCAAGCAGTATGAATACAACACTTAGTTGGATATAACTCGCAGAGATCTGAAAACTACAAAATAGAAATCTAGTGAATCTTTCTCTGATTATGTTGTGAGATGGCGAGCCAAAGCTGTCAAGATGAGAAATCGTTCATGAGAGGATGAACAGATAGAGTTGATAATCAAAGGATCATTGCCCCATTTCAGAAAATAGATGATCTTTGCCTATTACCCTGACTTCCGAGCACTTCATCAAGCTGGAATCAGAATTAAAGATGAGGAAACCCAATAACCTAGAAATACTAAAACCAGCACCCAAAACACCTTCACCCGAACTGTCGAGGTAAACCAAATTTAACCAAACACTTTCAGCCCACCATCTAATTTTCCAACTTCAACCTCCCACTATCCAAGGTCTTCCAAAGACTTTAGCAGAAGAATCTCCTATAACCAAGAGAACCAAAACCACTACCAAATCCTTTACCTCCACAAATTGACCAAAACCTATTTTGCCACTTCCACCAAATGCTCGACCATACTACTAACACTTGCAGAACTCTAAAAAATGCAATCTAAGACCTCATTGGCTCAGGAAAGATTGATGATTCTGAAAGATGACCCAATGTCAAACCAACCCCCTTCTAAATTACCGAGCCATGCCTCCACCAACAATTAACACAATCTCATCCGGCCTACCCAAAACTTTCACTAAAAAATCAATCCAAGCCATTTAGAAAAATCCAAAAGAATAAGAGGCCAGAGCAGAAAAAGAATTCTTAATGATCTCAGAAGATGAACTCCTAATTCTAATTCTTGACTTTCATGACTCCAGTGAAGATGAATAGGACCCTTCCACATTTGAATATAGTTCAATGCCCTGAACATTCACTCCCCACTTGATGATGCAAAGAAGAGCTAGAGATGTAGCTCTTCATATGAATGGTGAAGTAATTGACTGCTCTTATCCGTATAAAACAGATGAAAGCCTCAAAGTTAAGCAAAATAAACCTGAAGTGTAGGATCTACTGGGCCAGCCATCTGGAAAATTTGACTACAAAGTCAAGTATAGTGCACTTTCAACAGCTCATGTCCTTTTAGAGGATACAGTGCCCTCAAGAATGGGAGAAGAGTTTGATAAAGAAGACGGAATGGCCAGGATCGTTTAGTCTCCAAACTTACAAGTCATGGGAATTGACATATGGTATGACTCTGATGAAGAAGTTAAAAACGGCAAAAATACCCAAGAACATGATGACTCTGAGATCATTATCTGGAATAAGGGCAATAATGTAAAATCAACCAGTCAAGAGACACCACATAGTAAGAAGCAGATAGCTAAAAAGCCTCTACATTTAGTTAGCAATGTAAGTTGCAGCGGAAGAGCCTACCAACCTCCTGAAAAGGAAAAGGAAAAGGATGTCTCCAAGGGGAAAGAAATGTCAAGTGATGTGGCTCCAACCAAGGAAGAAGATAGTCAGGTTCTCAAGTAGCTTAAGAAAACTCAGGCACAAGCTAGTATTTGGGATTTGCTCATGGCCTCTAAGAAGCACAGAGACGCTCTATTCAGGGCACTTAATGATGCAAAGATCACCACCAACGCTTCACCTGCAAAATGATAGCTTCTCTAATGAAAGCCCCTTCTAATGCAATCACCTTCTCAGATAAAGATCTGCCTCCTGAAGGAAGGGTCCATAATCATCCTTTGTTTATATAGGCAATAGTCAGATTTAAAAAGACCTCATGTGTTATGGTGGATGACGTATTTGCCATTAATGTTTACCCTCTAAGGCTGTTGCACAAATTTGGAATAAATATTGAAGACCTAGAGGAATCTAATGTGATTATCCGAGCTTATAATGACTCTAAAAAACCGATCATAGGGACTTTCAAAGCAGTAGTCACTGTGGGATATATCAAATCAGTAGCAGAGTTCACTGTCTTGGACATTCCTCCAACTTTTGCCCTATTATTGGGAAGGCCCTGGTTCCACCCACTAGGAGGCATACCTTCTACCATACACCAGAAGATCAAATTCCCACTTAAGGACAAAGTTGTCACCATTATGACTAAAACCAATAACATCATCACTTGCTTGAACATAGTGCCACCAGGCTTCCAGATCTCTGTAATCCATAAAGATTGGGTCGAACCAAAGGTTGCTGCAATGATGAAAAAGATGCAATACCTACCCAAAACTGGATTGGGTGGAAGGTACATTAAAGTCACAGAATTCCCTGACTTCCGAGGACAAACCAGCAGACATGGCCTGGGGTATGATCCTAAGAAGGACACTAGAACTAAGAAGTTAACCTCTTTTATTCCAGAAGGCTCAACTGATGTCTACCAAGGATAGATCGAGAAGTGGGAAAAGGAAGGGGTTGAGAAACTTGGTTTTAAAATCTTCAAAGATATTATTGCCTCTGTTAAAGGAAAATGCCCCCCATTACTAGGAGATATCACTGAGACTAATATTGAAGAACTAATGAAGAGTCTGAGATTAGAATCCAAGACTGAGGCCCTCAACTATGAAGAAGTTACTACCATCCTCGAACCAAGCATTGATGACATTCTGCTTGAAGACACTAGAGATTATCTTTGTACTTTTTCTTTATTTGAAACTGACGATGTAATGAACTCTAAAGTTAATGTAGTGAAATCAAATTTTGCTTACTTGTTCAATGTCCTCTCTGATGGTAGTATGCATTGCATTGATAAAAATACTTGCATATTTGACATTCATTCCATATGCACTGAACCATTTAATATTGGCACAAAAAATGAACCACGCATTTTGCATATTTCGAAAGATGTTACACTTGAAGAGAGAAGAGAAATTGAAAAAATATTAATAAAATATTCAAAAGTATTTGCTTGTATATATGAAGACATGCAAGGCATTGACAGAGACCTCGCTCAACACTACATTCCTACCAAAGAGGGGTGTAAACCAGTAAAGCATAAACTGAGAAGACTCAGACCAGAATGGGCCCAATTGGTGAAAGAAGACATTGAAAAATAGATCAAGGCTAAGTTCCTAGAAGTGGTAGATTATCCAGAGTGGTTAGCAAATGTCGTGCCAGTGCCAAAGAAAGATGAAAGGGTCAGAATTTGTGTTGACTACAGAGATCTAAATAAAGCATGTCCAAAGGATGACTTCCCTTTGCCTCACATAGATGTATTGATAGACAACGCTGCTTCTTGCGCAATGTATTCCTTCATGGATGGATTTTTTGGATACAATTAGATTTTAATGGCCATCATCGATAAAGCAAAGACGTCCTTCATAACAGAATGGGGTACCTACTATTACAGGGTAATGCCTTTTGGCCTAAAAAATACAGGTGCAACCTACCAAAGAATGACAACAGCTATGTTTCATAACATGATATACAAAGAAGTAGAGGTGTACGTAGATGACATGATGGTTAAGTCAGAAACCAGAGAAGGGCACCCAACTGCTCTCAAGAAATTCCTCAGAAGGGTTGAAAAACACAGCCTCAAGCTTAATCCTAAGAAGTGCATATTTGGGGTGACTTCAGGCAAGATGTTGGGATATATTGTCAACCAGAATGGAATCGAAGTTGATCTAGATAAAGAAAAAGAAATTAGAGAAATGCCAGTGCCAAAATAGAGAAAGAAATCAGAGGGTTTCTAGGGAAGCTACAGTATATAAGTAGGTTCATTGCCAGGTTAACAGCAGTTTATGAGCCCATTTTCAAGTTACTTAAAAAAGATCAGCTAGTCATATTGAATGAACAGTGTCAGTTAGCATTCGACAAAATCAAAAACTGCCTAGCCAATCCACCAGTTCTAAAACCACCTAAGTGGGGGTTGTCATTAACCTTGTACCTAGCCATTGAAGGGAATACTATTGGTGCAATGCTAGCCCAAGAGGGAGAAGGGGAAGCAGAACATGTAGTATACCATATGAGCAAGAAAATGCTGTCTTCTGAGGAAAAATACAGTCAAGTCAAATAGATATGCCTAGCAATGCTATGGGCAATGAAGAAGCTCAGACACTATTTTCAATCATACAAGATTCAAGCTGTGTCCAAAATGGATCCTATGAAGCATCTCTATGAAGCTCCATCCTTAGTGGAAAAACTCGCCAAGTGGCTCATTCTACTCACAGAATTTGATGTATAGTATCTGACTAAGAAGATAGTGAAAGGAAGAGCAGTCTTTGAATTCCTAGCCCTCAACCCGATTTTGGATTCAAAAGAAATTCAACTGGACTTCCCAGATGACCTCAGCACGGCCATCGAGGTGCAGGGATGGCGTATGTACTTCGACGGGGTAGTCAATCAATTTGGAGCAGGAGTTAGGATTATACTCCTAACACCAGAAGGCGAAGCGATGCTAATTGCTAAGAAGCTAGCATTCAGGGTTACGAACAATGAGACAGAATATGAAGCATCTGCACTCGATATGGAAGCTTTGATAGCTCTAGGAGTGACAGAAGTTGAAATATTTGAGGATTCTATGTTGGTAATCAATTAGACAACAGAAGAACGGGAATTAAAATAAAAACATTTGAGACCATACTTGATTCACCTACAATAGCTCGCCTTGTCCTTCCGAAAATGCAAATTCATCCATCTCCCTAGAAACTATAACCAAATGGCAGACGCACTTGCTTCCCTAGCATCAGTATGGGAAGGACTGACCAAAAAGCCCATGAAGTCTCTAACCCTACTCAAATTAGAGCAATCCAGTCATAAATGCCTCAGAATAGCAGAAATAAAAGCATACAACAAACCTTGGTTCTACGATATACAACAATACCTCACAAAGAGAATTTACCCTAAGAAGGCAGTAAAAAAGGACAAGGCTGTTATCTGACAACTGGCATTAAAATTCACATCACACCAGGGTATATTATATAGAAGAGCTTCAGATGGGATACAACTCAGATGTCTGGATGAGAAGAAGCTGCTAGAGTAATAAAAGAAGTACACGAGGGTGTTATGGTCGGCATATGAATGGCACCATTCTAGCTAAGAAGTTAATAAGATAAGGGTTCTTCTAGATGACGATGATGGAAGACTGCATCAGATTCGTAAAAAGATGACATAAGTGCCAAATTCACGGGGACATCAGCCGTCTTCCCCCAATCGAGCTACATGCTATCTCTTCTTCGTGGCCCTTCTCAGCATGAGGGTTAGACATAATTGGAGAAATTCACCCAACAACCTTGAACAGACACTGATTTATCCTAGTAGCAATCGACTACTTCATAAAGTGGGTTGAAGCAGAATCATACGCAAAACTGGGGGCAAAACAAGTGACAAAGTTCATTAGAAAAAATCTATTTTGCCAATATGGGATTCCCCATCATATAGTTTTAGATAATGGTGTTTAGTTCCAAGGGGAAGTGAAAGAATTACTAAGGAGTTATAAGGTGGAGCATCACAAATCCTTACCCTACCATCCACAAGCAAATGGGGCAGTCGAAGTTACAAACAAAAACATCAAAAAGATCTTGTCAAAGATGACTTAGACTTACCATGATTGGGCAGATAGACTACCATACACATTGTGGGGATACCGAACAATAATCAGAACTTCAACAGGAGCCACTCCTTTTTCACTAGTATACGGATCCAAAGCAGTACTCCCAATGGAAATGGAAATCAAATAACTATGAATAGCAATCGAATTTGAACTGCCTGAAGCACAATGGGCTCAGTAAAGGCATGACAGCCTAACTACTCTAGACAGTTAGAGACTTAAAGCACAATATTATATGTAGCTATATCAAGTTTGACTGGCTAGAGCCTTCAACAAAAAGGTCAAACACAAGAGTGTGAAAACAGGAGACTGGGTGCTAAAGCAAGCCAAATAGAATGTCTCAAACCCTAGAGGGAAGTTCAGGCCAAACTGGGAAGGCCCATATCTAGTCAAAATTGTCCTATCAATAGGAGCTATCAAGCTGATGGATTTTGAAGGAAATGAGTTCTTTGAGCCTACCAACATAGACCGCTTAAAGAAGTATTATCTCTAGAGCAAATATATATAAAAAAAAACCCCTACTGAGTGGAAAACCAAAAAAAAAGGCAGCTTGGGCAAAAATTAGGGGATTTTCTGCTAGGTTGAAAACTTGAAAGGGCAACCTAGGCAGAAGTTAAGGAAACCGAGAGAAAATACTTAGTTAGAAAACTTGAAAAGGCTAATGAAGGATATGGGTACTGTCAATTTGAAATTTGCATAAATGCAGTCGTGCTTTTATTAAATATTATCAGTAAATATGTGAATGCTTGTCAAGTCATGTAAGTACATTTAAGAAAATGCAATACATCATTATCATCTGAATCCATCGAGCATACTAAGTACGATTTGCATATTTTTATTACATGCTTTGCAGTTCTTACCTGTTTCATTATTTCTCCTCCAGATTGCCAGCCACTATCATCAAACCTCAAAAAAAAGCCCAACTAGGTGCGAAGAGCTCTAAAAAGAGACGCCTTAGGCAAAAGAGGGAAGAAAAAGAAAAAATACCTAGATAGGCGTGAAGAACTCTGAAAAGAGACGCCCTATGCAAAAGAGGGAAAAATAAAATAAAGAGGTAGACGAAATCAGAAAAAATGGTCATAAATACATGAACAAATAGAAACCTACAAGTTAGTCAATCCAGAATACAACAACAGTAGCCACCAGTACAAAATACATGGACAAATGTCCAAGATATAACACCAAGAGTCCATAACCTTGGAAAAATAGTACAATACTGAACAACCATAGCTAAAAGCCTATACCTAGCCTTCTAAAAACAAATACATCGGCTATGGGTGCTGTCAATAATAAGAGCTGAATCCACTCAAGCATCGCCGTTATCTGAGCCAGGCTCTGCATCCTTTGCATCCATCTCAAAAGCCGCCAGTTGCACATGCAGCTGATCAATATGCTCACGATAAGACACTCGCTCCCTCTCCTACTGATGACTAATGAGGATGTACTCACTTTGCATTAGATAAACATCATGGATCACATCTCACACATTCATAAAAACACATGCATTTGCATAAAATAGGTACGAATCAATAAAGGAAGAAGGCATTACGCTCTGTGTACTAGTAAACTCCATGAAATACTCCTATGCACTAATCATAGCAGTATACCAAGACTGAGTAGTGAAAATAGGCACTTGCAAAGCAAAGGAAATCAGATGACATACAAATCAAGGAAAGAGAAAACCCTCGCGAAGTCAAAAAACTAACATAAGTAGCATCTGCAGGCACTACATCTGACAGTAGTGTACCCACTCTAGGCAAAGAGAAGTGTGCTCCCGCTCCTGTAACTGACAGCCCATACAACATTGGAGGTGCCGCACTCACCAAATTACCAAGAACAGCAGTGCTAGATCCCACACCATTGGCATGTGTCGTCCCCTCAATCCTAGGGCCACTTTCCTCATCTGATCTCCTTCGGTGACGTCCATAATGCTACAGATAAAACTCTTATAACTCATGTCATTTACTATTTAATACTAACAAAGTTTGTTACATGCTTACATAAAAATAGAGAAGAACACAACTCAGAAGCATACCGGGTCAGAAGATGCTACCCTAGAAGCAGAATGACCCTGGGATGTCCGCGAAGTCCCAGCTCTAGAACCTGAAGACTGCAAAGGATCTGCCTGAGGAGGTGGAGGAGGTAATTCACTGGCCACAACATCAATCAACTGTGGCACTAGAGTCATCATATAAGAAAAATGAGCTCCCTCCAGGAAATCCTCAAAAGGATACCCTCTCTCAGCTCCATCGAGCTCCTCTCTAACAAGCTCTCGACCCCAAAATATGTCTTTAGGAGGAACAATGGGAACTCTCCTCATGAATGGTCCATCCCACCAGTGATAGACTCGCTCACCTAGGTACCACACCTTATCAACATGATCGAGCAGCAAGACCCTCCTCTGTGTCAAGCGCCAAGCCACCCTCATCTTGATCGACCAGTCCTGTTGCTCCATCCACCAGCAGGGACAAATCTGCCTGAGAAACATATAAGCAAAAAGATTGTCAAAGAATGAGCAAAGCGAAGTCAAAATGCACCATACCTGACTGTGGGCTAATATACTCAAGGGACCCCTCGCCTCTGCAGGACTCTCGATCAAACCAGAAGTCTTCCTAATCCATCATGGAAGACGTGGAAAGCCACTCTCAGGCAAGTGCTCAATAGTGGGATAAGGAAGCACCCTAAACTCGTAAGCCCAAACCTATCAGGAAGAAAGGAATCAGAACACTAAAAAAATGAAAAAATCTAAAAAGCAAAAGACCACACTCACATCCAACACGAACAAGGAACTACAAATCCACGACCCTCCTCTACAGGCAACATCCATGCCAAAATACATGTGAGCAAAAGCGGTTGTGCCTTAACTATACTTCAACAGATCCCTTAAGTTCCTCAGAATAGGTAACAGCTGCAAGAAGCCAGTGCCGGAGGCATTCAAAAAGATAACGGCACTCAGGAGGTAGAACAAGAAACACATGGCCAACTACTCCGAGTTAACATGACCCGTGTCATGCTCCGACCTAACCTTCTCTATAAGTTGCGTATACCAGATTAAGAAAGAGCAGTTAGACTTCACAAAAGTAGTAATGTTGAACAGATCCTTCAACCCTTTTGTTCCTCATAACAACGAAGCTATACGCCTCACTGCTAAAAGGGACAGGCTCCCTGGAAAAACTCAGCCTGGTGATGGCTGTAAAATCAAACGAAGTGATAGTCATCTTCCCGAAAGGCAAATGGAATGTATGGGTGGTATCCATCCACCGCTCAATAGGAGCACACATCACGGCTTGACTCGACACATATGAGCCGTAAGTAAGAGCAAAATAATGCCATCAAAGCACTTCCTAGCTTCACACACGGAGGAAGATCCTGATAGTACGAGCTAACCTTATTAAAGCTACCAGGAAGCTGAATGACAGGCCTAGAGGACTACAACCAATAGGTAAATCAGTTAAAATATTCATCATTTACTAAAACATCTCTTTTCATCATCTTTGCAGGAATACATATAGCAAGAGCTAAACTACAACAAGAGCTAGACTACAACAAGAGTTAAACAACAACAAGAGTTAAACAACAACAAGAGCTAAACAATAACAAGAGCTAAACAACAATAAAAGCTAAACTACAATAATACAATAAGAGCTAAAGACATCCAGAGCTACACAAACAGCAAGTGTTAAAATCAGACAGCTAGAGCTACATATATAGCAAGAGCTAAAATTAGACAGCTAGAGCTACACCAATAATAAGTGTTGAAATTAGACAGCCAAGGCTATGCAGACAGTAAAATCAAACAACCAGGGCTATGCAGATAGTAAAATCAGACAGCTAGAGCTACACAGACAGCAAGAGCTAAAATAAAAAAGCTAGAGTTACACAGACAGCAAGTGCTAAAATTAGAAAGCCAGAGCTACGCAGACAGCAAGAGCTAAAATCAGACAACTAGAGCTAAAATCAGATAACTAGAGCTACACAGATATCAAGTGCTAAAATCAGACAGCTAGAGATATACAGACATCAAAAGCTAAAATATATATCAGCTAGAGCTATATAGACAACGACTACTAAAATCAAACAACGAGAGCTACAACCAGAGCAACACATACAACAAGTGCTAAGGCAAATAGCTAGAGCTACAACAAGTGCTAAGTAACCAAACGGCTAAAGCTAAGTAAGCAAAGATACAACAGGAGCTATCACAGCAAGAACTAAATGGGTGAACTAACTGGATGATGATGAATAGCCCAAGCATAGGTCTCTAGGCTATAGACAATAGGAATCAGATCTCCTCGAGAAAGTCGAGGTGGATGAGAAGAGGCTCTGCCAGTGGCCCTAGTAGCCTCTGTATCTCTACTAGTATAACTCCTTGCACCAGTCTATCCAAGAATTGCCTCATCCTCTAAAACAAACTCGTCAAAAGAAAAAGAAGTAGTATTCACACCGCCAAAGTCACCAAGATCCTCAGGAATAGGAAGAAAATCCATAATTCCCACACTACGTAAAGCAATAGAACAACAACAGAAGAAAAGCACTTTAAAAACTCAAAAAGGGCTTATAGAAGGTCGAAAAATAGGTAAAAACCACCCCGAACTAGAAAATGAGTTCAATTTAAAGGCATCGGACATGCCTTGGAGTGCGTGACCACATTCCTAGCATGTGATCACATGTCCTAGGCACGTGATCACACACAAGAACACGTGATCACGTACCCCAAACATGTGACCATGTCACGTGCCCCAAACATGTGATCATGCACAAGAATGCGTGATCACGCGCCCTAGGCATGTGATCATGCACTCTTCTAAGCCTCAAGTGCTCCGAAACTCACACACACACACACCGAGACCCCATGACATGCACTCCTAGGGTCCCAAACTTGTATTTTACCAAAATAATGCATAAAAAACACGCATAAATTGTGCAAACATGAGCACTGTATGTTTTAGGACATTGCATTTGACATCACTGTCTCAAAAAGTCATATCATTACTCAAAAAAGGAAAGATGAAGCACAAATGACACAAGCATATGGCATATGCAATTATCGCATTATCATATCACGAAATCACGCTCGAAACACAGTAAATGATGATATAATCACTACATCATTACCGCATTATTACCGTTCAGTAACATCTTTCTCTGCTTAGTAGCATTTAATATGCTTATAAGCATTTAATCTGCTTAGAAGCATTTCATCTACTTAGAAGCATTTCATCTGCTTAGTAGCATTCCATCTGCTTAGAAGCATTTCACCTACTTAGTAGCATTTTCATTTGCTTGAAACCTCAGAAGGTTATAGTAGCATCCTCATTGCTTGACGCCTCAATAGGTTATAGTAGGATCCTCATTGCTTGACACTTTAGTAGGTTATAGTAGCATCCTCATTACTTGACACCTCAGTAGGTTATAGTAGCATCTTCATTGCTTGACACCTCAGTAGGTTATAGTAGCATCTTCATTGCTTGACACCTTAGTAGGTTATAATAGCATTTGCTTGACAACTTAGTAAGTTATAGTAGCATTGCTTGACACCTAAGTAGGATATAGTAGCATCTTTATTGCTTGACACCTCAGAAGGTTATAATAGCATTTGCTTGACACCTCAAAAGGTTATAGTAGCATCTTCATTTGCTTGACACCTCAGTAGGTTATAATAGCATTTTCATTACTTGACACCTCAGTAGGTTATAGTAGCATTATCACTTGCTTAACACCTTAGAAGGTTATAGTAGCACTTTAATTTACGTAGCACCTAAAGAGGTTATGAAAGCATCATCTCACCTTACCTAAGGGGATTGCAAAAGCACATAAATAGGCAATGACTCCTGTAACCAAATGAGACAATATCAACAGCGATAGGCCTAATGTCAAAAGACTAAACGGTGCACCATCATGTAATTACCTCTTCCCAAAAAAACTATTTTTGCGTCTTTGCATTGCTTCACATGTATTGACATCAGTACTACAGGACTATGCAACACACGTAAAGTAGGGGGCAACTGTCATACATCAAATTTTAACTATCACCAAAAAAGTTCTAGTGATGAAAAAACCCCCTGAATATAACAAGTGTGTATTCATTCGTACTGCCTCTGAAGCATGCCAAGAGTCTAAAAAAGTTGAACCAAGCCTTCAAAAAGCAAAATCAGCTTTTAAATCATTAAGTCGTACCTCAATTTTTTGAATTATGAATTATCGGAGTGATAAGTAACTCATTTTGAGCAGTCATTGCTCAAAACAAGCAACTCAACAGAATGGTGTTCGTCTAATAAGACTGGAGTTCCACTTTGTAAAGTTCAAAGCTAATTTTGACAAAACAGACATCAGAAATACATCCAAAAGGTCCCAAAACACTGAAAAGCACCCCAAAACAGCACGATAAAAGCTCGGGAAGGCCGTTTGATGCGTGTAAGAGCGCCTGATCACACACCCATTGCGCATGATCACGTGCACCTGAGGCATGATCACTCGCATTTTCCCTATTTTCCATGCATTTTTCCCTATAAATAAAGGTCTCTACCTCCCATTTTGGAAGAGGCAAGAGCCGACAAGAGCCAAAAAGCAAACGAACACACTAAAACACTGTCGAATTGAAGACTTAGGAGTCTCAATTCACACACTTTTAGCCTACTTTCTACATTCTTCACAGGATTTTTAGACCGCTTTTGAACTAAACCCACCTTCATCTTTATCAAAGCACACTTCAAAGGTATACAAATTTGCATTACACACGTCATTTTCAATCTCTTGACGAGGAAAGCTTGAAAATCTCACGAAGCTAAAGCTTCAAAACCCAAAAATAAGCTCAGTCGAATTTGAGGACCAAACAATCATTTTTG
The DNA here is from genome assembly GCA_949671775.1 of Mallotus repandus. Classification (NCBI taxonomy): domain Eukaryota; kingdom Viridiplantae; phylum Streptophyta; class Magnoliopsida; order Malpighiales; family Euphorbiaceae; genus Mallotus; species Mallotus repandus. The sequence continues at coordinate 21,587 of CATIWM010669731.1, forward strand.
CATGTTTATTTTACTGTCTTGCATTTTACTTTTATCATCGCCGGAAGTTGAGAAATTGTTATGATTGTGTGGTGAGACTAGTAATTTGCATGCTGATTGAATAATCTATGCTTTGCTTTGCTCATCATTTTGCATCAATATGCATTCAATAAACATGAAAGCTCCTTATCTAAGCTAGAGCTTCGATATTGCAGTCCAATGATGTAATTATCATCACTTACTATTTATCTTATCATTTAGAAATGCTTTATAATAATTCCTGCAAGAGCATAAACTATATGCATCTGTTTAATCATTTATGATGCACCAATAATCTTTGTTGTGCTTATATGCTGTCCAAGTGGATGAATAGATGGAATTGCACATAGTTATGTCAATCTCTATCTTGCAAGTGTTTTCTAGATCGAGATTAGATTTACATTTCCGCAATCTTCTTTTCCTTTTTCAAATGTATTTACTAGGAAAGCCTTATAAATAATTATGTTGAATTTCTCGTACTTTCTGTTATTATCAATATGCTTGTGTGAATGTGTATATATCAACTGTCATTATCGAAACTAGGGTGTTGTGGTAGCCATATATCAAGTATTATAATGAGAAATAGTCAAAAAGTATATAAAATCTCCCGGGCTCAGAATCTCTACCGGGGATGATACAGGTTGAGTGACCCGATGTCGTCCCTTTCATATTTTCTTGATTTTCTAAAAGCCAAGTGGCGACTCCAAACACAAAGCATCTTGTATCCCCTGAGACCAATCATTTGTCCCACTCGGCAAAGTTACCATGTCCCTCAGAATCACACCATTCAACAACCCACCTCGGTTGCTCACAAGGCTCTTCTTGCCTTTCTAGCATCGGACATGATTACAGACTTATCGTATACAGTTAAACACTTTGGAGTGGGACTTGGTAAGAAAATTCAACTATTAGTTTTCAAAAATAGTTAAATAACATCTAACTAATTTTATATGAATTTCATCTTAAATCTAATTGGCTTAATGGTGCTGAGGATATTCAACGATATGATTTCATGGTTACTGCTTTGAGGCTTGAGACTATGAGGATCTTGCTCCTTGGTTATTGTTGCAAGATGTGGTATAGTGGTGAACGTGTATAATGATGGTATACAGGGCTTTCTTAATGATGCATTCCTTCTCCTATCCCTCCTCTATGTTATGGAGTAGTGACTTAACAGGTCCAGAGCTGAGAGTAACTCTAGAGGGATATGATGCTTCTACTATGCTTGAGCATTACTGAGACTATCATCGGTTCATTCAAGAGAACCTTCTGGAGTAGATTCCTATAAACTTTGAGGAGATTTGATCTTTGTCTACTTCCTTTTTACTTCATGATTATTATTTTAATATTTTTCCCTCTTTCAGGTTGAGAGAGTAGATTCCCATGTTGATGAAGAGACTGATACTGATCCTCAAACTATGAGGACTAAGCATGAGATTGAGTAGAGATCTTATACTCATCATACTGAGCCTACTCAAGGTGAGGCCTCAACGAGTGCCACTCTGGGTGATATCTCTCTTATGGATCGATCTATGTACTATTGGACTCCTACAGTACAAACTCCCGTTGAGCAGCATCCTAGTTTTTCTCCACCAGATGCTTGTCATGTGAGTGCAATTAATTCTGTCTGTACAAACTAACACTTGATACAAATGTTAGTAATATTTACAATGCAAATTCCCTAGACACATGCAGAGTACTTGTATAGACTTGCCTCATCATAGAGATTGTTTACTATGCAGGTCACAAATAGTTGGAGAGTAAGTTTTTTACAATCTGTGTGCAAATGTATGCATGATACGCACATTTCTAACTATTTCCTAATGCAACAGGGTTAAACTTGTTGATTCGAGTTTCAGTGACTATGGTGCTAGGACTTTGACTACTAGAGCTCCTGGTGATGATTCGACTGAAAGATGGAGTCCTTGGCCAAATACTGGAGCTAGAGATGACTGATTTTACTCAGACTTTCAGTGTATCTATATTCTGTTACCAATCTTTTCTAATTTTTGTACTTATTCTGCATACTATTGTACTGAGTTGATGTTCTAATCTTGAGTGGACTATACTTTTAATTCCTTTTTGAATGAAATTGTAAATCAAAAAAGGATAAAGGAATAAATAAATAAGTAGGACTTTATTTACTTATCCTAATTATAGGTAGAGGGGTCTAGCGCGCTCCTAAGTGCTGGCAACCACAACACTGTGCAAGCTCAGGGCCTACTAGGAAATATAAAAATGGGCTTGTGACCCATATCGAAGATGAAGTCACCACCTAGATAAAAGCCGTGACACACTTTACAGCAACTGGATTCCATGGAGGTACCCAAAAACCATCTACAGAGATCGGGTTTGAAAACTGGGTATGGGCTTTGGAATGCCCACCCAACTTTGCGGTTGGCCTCCATGTGTGTTTCATATTTTATTATCTTTGATTATTCAGTTATTTCCTTATAATCAGGTGGATTGCAAACGCTTCCAATTTTATAATTTAATCCAAGTTTGCGCATTAGTCATTTTACATGTTTTACTACCTTGCACTTGCTACAAATAAGAACAAATATTACAAACATCCATTCAAGACAATTAGGGAAGGGATTAAGGATTACAATAACTTATACAATTACAATAATGTTGAATTCAAATAAAAGCTCTTAAGAACTAATTAACTCACTAATTATTTGGTGATTGGAAATCACAAAGAGACCTACACCAAACACAAGTTAGTTTTATCTTAAAAAAATAGTTTTTTATATAAAAAGAAAATAAATTCGCATGAAGTAGGCACAAGTACTCATTTAAACATGGTTTATTTACTCAAACATACATAAAAGTAGAATAGTCACATGCAATACTAAGGATATTAGGCAGCATGTTCATACTAGCTACTAAAAATATACTAAAAGGATTCCAAAGACCAAGTAGAATCATGCCAGATTATGGTGAGGAGGCGATCATCACCACTTGGATCCCTGTTTAGGAGGCGATCGCCTCCTTGCAAAGGGGCGACGTGAAGAGACATCACCTCTTCACCAAGAACTCAATGGCTCATAGGTTACTTAAATCTTAAGTAAATCAAATTTCATGCAAAGTAAGCGTAAATTTACTAAGCATAAATTTACTACTAATACATCAATATTTCACATAATGATACCTTCATAAACTATCCAATGAACTAGAAACTTGAAAATAAACGATTGAAACCAAGAAAATGAAGTTTTTATAGAAATAATAACTTTAAAAAAACTCAAAAATTGCAATTCTTACGGAATAAACCGGGTTTGATGCTCCTAACTGAGCCCTTAGAGCTTGGTTTGTAAGTTTGTGTACTTTGAATGCAAGAATTCCTTCTTCCTTCTTAAGAAAATTAACTCTCAAGCTTAAGGTTCTACTTCTTCTTCCTCCTTTCTTCTTGTTTTTCTATGGTTTTTTCCTCTCAAAAAAAATGTCCTCCTCTCTCCTTTCTCTTTAAATTTTTCTCAACCTCCCCCCTCTAAAATTCCTAGCCTTCCTCTTTTAAACCCCCTTTCCACCTCATGCCTTTTTCCCAAATCCCTAAGCCTTGACAAGGCACCCCTCATCATTTCCCATCATTTCCACCTATTTTTTTAGCCTTTCATGCAAAATCTGTAGGCTAGAGATATGTGGGTCCACTCTAGTGTATGGAGCCAAAATGTATTTAATGTAAAGTTAGGTCGGCTACTGAAGACACATCGCCTCTTTAAAGATATGTCGCCTCTTTAATGAGGCATCGCCCTCTTCGGGCCTAAGTTGAAGGGGCATCACCTCTTCACCAGGCCATAATTGGGCCTGGGCTAATAGGCTTGGGCTTAGGTGTTTAGGCTTTGAGCTAGGTTTAGGTTTCGAGTCTGTTTTAAAGAAGGCTTTGGGTCCCCTTACATTCAAAATTTTGACTTGCTCAACATTGGGCCTTTATTGAGGGCCGTTCAAATCTGGGGTGTCCACAGTTTGCCCCCTTGGTTTTTCAAAAAAAGAATTTATAAAATCAATTTTTTTTCAAAAAATAGCATGCACAACAAATAGTGAGAATGACACACCTGACCAGCAAGCTTCACTTGGGCCGTCAGCTTCGGAAATTCAAACCTGAGAGGTTGAACTTTAACTTAAAATGTGATCATGATCCTCAGGTTTTCTTGCCCCGATCAACCTCTCATTATAGTTGAGGGGTGAACCCAAAGATGTCACCTAGTGAAGAAAGATGCAAACATAGTCATGTTCTTCAAGGTTTTCTTGGCCCGATCAGCCACTCATTACAGTTGAGGAGTGATTCTCGAGTTTTCCTGGCTCAAGAAGTCACTCAAAAAAGAAAAGATGGAAATGTAGCCATATTCCTCAAGTTTTCCTAGCCCGATCAGCCACTCATTAATATTTGGATGTGATTCTGGGGTTTTCCTGGCTCGAGAAGTCACTCGGTAAAGAAAAGATGTAAATGTAGTCTTGTTCCTCAGGTTTTCCTGGCCCGATCAGCCACTCATTAATATTTGGACATGATTCTCGAGTTTTCCTAGCCTGAGAAGTCATTCAGTAAAGAAAAGATGCACTTTGGGGATACAACTAGACCAGACACTCTTGACATGTGCACTTTGGGGATACAACCCGACCAGACACTCATTAGAAAAGAAGATGCACTTCAAGGATTCAAACTCGACCAAACACTCCTTTAGACATATACTTTGGGGATTCATTGCCCAACCAGACACTCATAGATGGGAACTTTAGGGATTCAAACTCGACTAGTCACTCAGAAAGGTGAATCCTAAGAATTTTGTTCTCGTGAAGTTACTCATTAATATTTACACCATCAGCCTTGGGGGCATTAAGCAAGAACAAACAACAAGTGCCATATAGCCTCGGGGGCATCAGACGAAAACAAATAACTAGTGTCGTATAGCCTCAGCGTTGTTAGGCAAGAACAAACAACAAATGCCATATAGCCTCGGGTGCGTCAGCCAAAGACAAACAACAAATACCATATAGCCTCTAGGGCATCGGGAAGGACAAACAACTAGTATCGTGTAGCCTCAGGAGCGTCACGCAAGAAAAAACAACAAATGCAATATAGCCTCGGGGGAGTCAAGCAAGAACAAATAACAAATGCCATATAGCCTCATGGGCATCAGGTGAAGACAAACAATAAATTCTATATAGCCTCTAGGGAATCAGGCAAGAACAAACAACACATGCCGTATAGCCTCGAAGGCGTCAGGTGAAGAATAAATAATAAATGCCATATAGCCACACATGCGTCAGGTGGGAACAATCAACAAATACCATATAGCCTTGGGGGCATTAGGCAAGAACAAACTAAGCCATATAGCCACACAGGCGTTAAGCTAAAATAAAATAAGCCATATAGCCATGCAGGTGTTAGGCTAAGTAGCTTAAGCAAAAGATCACCCTATACACTGAAGCTAGGTTCACATTCAAAAAAGTTCAAAACTGGTGTATGCATGATTCATGATCTGTGAAGGCTTTCAAAAACTAATTTGATAACACAAGCTCATGTGCATTGTTCTGTGAAAGACATGCATTACTCTAATGTCAACATGTATGAAATGTTGAAATAATTCTTTACAAAATGTATGCATGAACTAAGGGAAACAAGAAATCTTGAATGATTTGGCCAAGTGCCTGTTCTGTTTAGAGCTGATATTTGGGAACTGGCCCTCCTTATATCAAAGAATTCGAATTCAAAAATTGAGTCTATCAAAGATTGTCATCAAGACTGACGTATCTAAATGGAACAGAAATTAAGATCTTCTCATGATCAAATTGGGATGATGACAACAAATGCCCCCAACTTGGTTTCCTTCTTGAAATGTTTTACTGTCATAGGACGGGAGTGCTTGACCCTTAGTGTGCCCCCAGTTTCTGTCTCTCTTGAGGCTCAACATGTCACATGACCTTAAAATCTGCCCCTAGTTGAGGAATTGATGGACTCTATAACCCTTGCACCACAGAACAGAATCTTATGAACTCTTGAAATGCTCTTCTCAGAATAAAAGTGCAACTAATTTTATCTTGTATTCCCTCTTTTGCCTAGGTCACCCTCTTTTGAGAGTTTTCGATCCTAGTTGTGTCTTTCATTTTTTACTTTTTTTATTTTCCCTCTTTTTCCTAGGTCGCTCCCTTTCTGGGAGTTTTTGAACCTAGCTTGGTGGTTGTAAATTCATACTGATGATTGACTATTGTTTCGTCATGCTAGATGTCCATATTGCCATTTCGGCTACTGATCACTCAATGCTCTTATTGTTGATTGTCGGACGTTGATGCCACACTCACAATGTTGCTTGTTGTAAAACTTATAAAAGAGTCCATGTTTGACACTTCACGTGCTAACATATGTTGATCATGCCCATTTTAAATGACTACTCTTTCATTATAACCGTGCATACTATATTATGCTTGTTATTGATCAACCCTTTGTGGATTTTCTGACCAACTATTTTCCAACTCACATTGTTTAGAAATCCTAGGATTAGGGTTTTGAGATTGGCATCATGAGGACCTTTGAAAGGTTACACAGGATTGACTTTTCAAATATGGGGGGCAAAAAAATTTTCTCCTCTTATTTTTCTTCGTTTCACCTCATTTTTCTTTATTTCTTCTTCTTTTCTTTTCTTTTCTTTTTCTTTTTCCTTTCTATGTTTTTTCCTTTTCTTTTTCTTTTTCTTTTCTTTCTTTCTTTCTTGGTGAATATGATGAATTCATTTTGGGAGAAGCTGAGGTCAAAACTGCCCCAAAGAAAAATTGAAATTCAACTCTGACATTTAGTCCTCTTGATGTGGGTTTTTTCTTTTATTTTTCTTTTCTTTGGATCTCTCTCTCTCATTTAAGCATAACATGGCATGCATAATCATAAAAAATTCATAATCAAGTAAATTAGGTAATCAGACATTCATTTGCACTAAGGAAAAAAGGTTTCATCCAAACATTATTCTAAATTATTATAACATAAACAAACATTCAAAGATAATCATCATTCATCGATGCTCAAATTTAAATCAGCTTCAACTTGTACTCTGAAATGGTAGAGCTCTTTGAAGTCCCTTATATCCATGTCCTTCAGTTTATCGACTAAAGGTGGAACACATGCTTCTATGGCTACGATCAGCTTGTCAGATTCTACATTCATTTGGGTCAGCTTGCCTCTCCATCTAGTTAAAAAACTTATGAAAGGTTCATCTTATCCTTGCATTGTGTTCTGTAACTCTTGAAGAGATACTTCAAATTATGAATTCAACCCATATT
>CATIWM010669735.1:0-11092 GCA_949671775.1 Mallotus repandus
ATATTTTAATTTACAAATGAACCTAAAGCTAATGGGCCTAATTCCTACTCAATTTTATTTAAATGAGCCTAAGTCTATTTATTTTATTTCTAAAATAGGCCTAAGTTTACAAATTATGAAAGCTTAAATTAGTGGGCCTAATTCTACATATTTTAAATCTATATGGCCTTAATTTTACAAACTATGAAAAAAGAATTAAGTTAATGGGCTAAGTTTAAATTAAATTAATTTAATCTAAGTGGGCCTAAATTATCTCTAATCTAAAATCTAAATTTAATTATGAGCCTAAATTCCATTTAATTAATTAACCTAAAACCTAATTAAATTATTAAGCCTATTAGATAAAGTGAATCAAATTAATTAACCTAAAACCTAAAATTATGAGCTTAAACACAAATAAACAAACATAAAAAATATGAAAATTAATAAAATAAAATAAACATTTATGACATAAAAAATTTATAAACACATAAATCAAAAAAATAGTAAACAATTAAAACAAAATAAACATAAAAATAATCATAAAAAATAATAAACAAATAAATCAACTAAAACATGCATCTAATGATTTCTAACTCTAATTTAATTTACATGCAACCTAAATTTACTAAGGTCACCATTAATTTTAATTAGGGTTTACCAAATAAACCTATTTGCTAATCAATTTTTAAAAAGCAATAAAAGTATAGGGTTTCATTATGATCCCACTAATGGGGCTATTACAATGATCTACAAAACAAAATAATTAATTAAGTACAAACCCCAAAAAAGAACATAAAATAAAATAAACAACAAAACAACCAAAAATTAAATAAACTTTAAAAAACTAAATTCAAGTACACAATAAAAATCCATGGCATTCCATTGGTTTTTATGGATTCTCCATTGGTTTTCTCTATGTGTTCATCCCCACAAAAACATGAAACAAAATTAAGAAAAGAGGTTAGAATAGAAAAATAAAGAAAATTAAATAAAATAATAAAATTAAATGGAAAGAAAAGAGAAAGAAGATGTATAAGAATGATGCAATATTCATTCCCCTCAAAATGATTGTCACCGTTAATGAAAGCCTGTGGCTTTTGTTGTGTTTCTCTGTGATTTTTGATTTTTGTGGATCTGATTATGGCCAGGAACAAAAAAAGTATGTAAAAAAATCAAGTCGAGTGAGTATGTTTTGGCTCACGGCTAAAAATCAGAAAGAGAAAAGAAAAGAATAAAACCCTAGGGAGCGCCCCTACTTTGTGAAAGAAAAGATCTATTTATAAAACAAAACACCCTGTAACCCTGCATAAAGTCCAAGATAAAAATAATTTCTTTTATTACTTATCTGATAAATACATATTTATCAATAAATATTTATCAATAAATATTTATCAAATAAATTAATAACGGCCGATCAAAATTAAATAAAAAAAAAAGCGGACGTCCTATTTCTAACTGAAAATAAGCTATTTCCGATCGGAAATAGAAGGAAAACAAAATGATTGCCAACTCATGGCCATCTTGGCCACTTTTCATTCAATTTCCATTTGGAAATTGAATGGGCCATTCGACCCTTTTTTCGTTTCTTTTTTTTCTATTTTAAATTTTCTTTTTTTTATTTTTATTTTAATTTTTTTAAGAATATATATATATATATATATATATATATATATATATATTAAATGAATAAATAAACAAAAAATAAAATTTAAAAATAGGACCTAAAAGAAAGAATTTACAATTTAGTTCAAAACCAATAAATTAGATCCAATAAATCCAATTTCCCAGTAATTTTCATCATTAGGTCCTTTGTCGCATCCAAACTCAAATCATCCCAAAATTGGGTGCTTACACATCCTATAATGCCTTACTAGTGGACTTAGCTTCAATTTGAGAAATAAAAGCTAAATTAACAAGAGGTTTAATATGAGATCTAGTTGTTACCCTTTTAGATGTGTCATCACATTGAAGGAACATCTCCTTGCTCTTCTTTACTTGGAGCTTCTAGTTCCAAGGGTTTGCTAGCATTATTTTCTTGAATGTTCATCTCTAAAAAGTCATCTATAACATGATCAACACAAGTAAGATCCTTTCTCGGATCAAGTGGGTTAAGTTCATTAAATGCTACATGTATAGACTCTTCTACTACTAAAGTTCTCTTATTAAAGACTCTATATGCCTTGCTTGTGGTGGAATAGCCTAGGAAGGTTCCTTCATCAGCTTTAGAATCCAATTTTCCAAGGTTATCCTTGGTGTTCAATATAAAGCATTTGCACCTAAACACTCTTAGATATGAAATCTTGGGTTTTTTTATTACTCTAAAGCTCATAAGAAGTTTTTATTCAAAATTAGTCTTTTGAAAACTCTATTTGAAATGTAGCAAGCGGTGTTGATGGCTTCCACCCAAAAATATAGTGGCAAGATATGTTCATGGAGCATAGTTCTGGCCATCTCAACTAAAGCTCTATTATTCCTTTCAACTACCCCATTTTGTTGAGGAGTCATAGGAGAAGAATAGTTGTGAAAGATACCATTTTTATCACAATAACTTTTGAAAAATTCATTTTCAAATTTGATTCCATGATCATTTCTTATATATGAAATGCCAAAGCTTTTTTCTTTTTAAACTCTTTTTGTAAGGCTTTGAAAGCATCATTTTTATGAGCTAAGAAACTAACCTAAGTAAATCTAGAGTAGTCATCAACAAGCACAAATGCATAATGCATTCCACCCAAGCTAGCTACCCTAGTAGGACCAAACAAATCCATATAAATTAATTCTAAAAGTCTAAAGGTGGAAACTTTATTTTTGAGTTTAAATGATGACTTAATTTGTTTTCTCTTTTGACAAGCATCACAAGTCTTATCCTTAGTGGACTTAAGTTTGGGTAAACTATCCACAAGTTCATATTTGCTAAGAACATCAAGAAGTTCAAAATTAGCATGTCCAAGCCTTTTATACCAAGTCCATGAACAATAAGATATAGACATCAAGCATTTAATATCTTTATTATCTCCTTATTTAGATCTATAACATAACATTATCAACTCTTTCACTACTAAAAATCTCTTTGTCATTGTCAAGACTACTAACAAAGTAATTTTTTGGGTAATAGGTAACCTTGTTCCCCATATCACATAATTGACTAATGTTAAGTAAATTATGCTTCAAACCATCAGCCAAAATTACATGGTGAAGAGATAAGGTTTGAGGATTACATATCTTGCCAATTCCTATAATCTTCCCTTTAGCATTATCTCCAAAGGTTACATTGCCTCCTTCTTTAGCTTCAAGGGAGGTGAATTAGTTTTTATCTCCTATCATGTGCCTTGAGTATCCACTATTAAGGTACCATTGACTATTCTTTTTGGTGGACTTAAGGAACACCTACATTCAAGCAATTCAAACACTCTTTTGAACCCAAACCTTAGTTGGTCTAGGTTAGTTAGTCTCAAAGTAATCCAAGGGCAACAATTGCAAGTGTAATCTTCTATAAAAGCATACATTGCTAGTGTTATCTTAATTCATGCAATAGAAGCATCTAACATGAGCAAACTTATTTCTTATAGGTGCATAATGATATTTCGTGTTGGTGTACTAGAAACTTTTCTTATGAGTATAATATCTTCTAACTTGTGCATGGAAGTTTTTAGGATACACCCTAGCTTGCTTTTGAGATCTAGAATGTGTGTGAAACATACAATTACAAGTTTAAGTGTTGTATGATTGTGGAGCAATCTTTGAGGTGCTATTTATAGTGTACATGTAAGCATGTATAAGTTAAGGCTTTTTAACATGAGTCTTGGACCAGCTTTAAAAGGATGAGTCCTTTTTGAGTCTTTAATAGCTCTAGGTGATTTAGGCTTCATAGTTTTAATGACTTGAACCTTATCACTCACATTAGAAGAGGTAGAATGAGAATTATCTTTAGCTTTAACAAATATAATTTGACTTGATGATGATGATGGTGCTCCATTAGAGTAGTTTAATCCATGAGTATTTCCATAAAATCTTTATGAGTCTAAAATATTATTTAAAGTATCCTTTCCCATTTTGCATTTAGAAACTGAAGATTTTAAATCCAAATTTCTTGTGAAAGCTTCATGTTTTCATGTTTAGCTTTCTCAAGTTCATTTTTCAAAAGAGAAGAATTCTTTAAATCATTTGCAATTTATTCACTTTATAAAGCAACCTTTACAAATTCATTTTTCAAGCTTTCAAAATCCTTAGACATTTTTAAGAGCTCTTACTTATAAAGCTTCTTTTTAGAAACATGATTTTTGCATTTTGATGAGTGTGAGAAATACATTATTTTAAGCACTCAATATGTTAGGATTAGATGTTATTTCAATTACATTTGTATCTCTTTGACTGAGTTTGTGTTTAGTTTGAGTATTTATGTGCATGATTTATGTGTTTATTTATTTTTAGTATTACGTTTTTTGGGCTTTTTTGTGCATTTAGGTAGTCAAAGAACAGTAAAGGAAAATTGCATAGGGCTTATGAACATTATGGAAGAATCAAAGGAGCATTTAAGGCTGAGTGGAGCAAATTATGAAAAAAAAAAGCTATGCATGGCCATGCGCAAAATACACACGGCCGTGTGACCTGATGGCAGCCAATCCAAACTTAAAGTTTAACTGCTGATTTTGGGGGACAAGATGAAAATTTAAGAAGGAAACAAATCAAGGGGATAGAGGCTAGGGTTTTTATATGTGTGTAGCCTCTAGAAATAAGGGAGCAATTCCATTAGGTCATTTTTTCTAAGTTTTGCATTACAATTTTCTTTTATCATTTTTCTTAAAGAGAATAAAGAATTCTTCTTGTTCATGTTAGTTTGGAGATTGAGCATAAGGATTGAAGAACAATAAGCCTTATATTTCAAAGGGGGTTTCTTCTAAAAATTTGCTATTGTTCATTTCTATTTTGAATTAAAGATGATGTTTATTTTCTTCTATTCTTCATATTTGTCTCTTTTGATTAACTTGAGTGGCTAAGTTCTTTGTTAGGGTTCTTATTTCAATTCAACCATGTGAATATTGCAATTAAACCTAAATAATTAATCTAAATCCTTTAGTTATTGTTGAACTTAATGTCTTTAGAGTATTGATCACCCTTTGATTGAATTTACACAATGAAACTTGATCGAGAGATAGGTTGCATTAGATACAAACAATAACCTATTAAGTGCTTTCTTAGTTGAGAAACATTAAAGCAACTAGTATTGATTAAGGGTTGGTGCTTTAAACCGGGTTAATCGAACACTTAGTAAGTGAGAGCTATAAATCTAAGATGTCAACCTACTTAGTTAATCGTAGGGTTGTCTGAGAGGAAAGCCTACGATTCTTTAGATACCTTCAAATTAGATTAAGGTTAGGCTTGGCTTAGGTGTTAATTAAACTTAAGAAACAGTTGAATTGGTAATAACAACCCTAGCTCTTTAAATTGATTGTTATTTAATTCAAATTTTCCTTGTTTAATTTTAGTTTAATTCAAAACACCATTTTTCGTTGTTTAAACAAATAAACACAATTAGTATTACAATACTCAATTTGCAATCTCTGTGGGACGATATTTATTTACTACTTGTATGATTTTGTATACATGTGGAGACGCAATCACATTTAAGCATAAGCTTACTCATAATAGAGCTCTCATCATTATCATCATCATCATTATAACTATTGTTAAAACTAACATGTTAATCATAAGAAGCATGAGAAGTAAAAGGTATCTCATAATTGTCTTCTTCTTTTCCTTTACTCCCTTGCTCTTAAGTTTCAACTTGGGGCATTCATTTCTTATGTGACATGGTTTCTTGCATTCATAATAAGTGACTTTGCTTTTCTTCCCTTCATTCTTCTTGAAATCCCTTTGCATTATAAAATTCTTTCTTTTTAATAGTTTCTTGAAGCTTCTAGTGATTATTATAATTTCATCATCCTCCTCACCAAAATCAACAAGGCTTTCATCACTTATATCTTAAGAAGCTTCCAAGGCCATTCCTTTCTTCTTTTCATTTTTCTCTTCTCTTTCATCCTCTCTTTGGTTCAAGGTGAGATTATGAGTCAACAACTTCCTAATTAGAATGTCAATTGAGAGTTTGGATAGGTCATGAGCTTCCTCAATAGAGGTCACCCTTGATTCCTAATCCTTCTTAGGTAGGATTCTTAGAATTATGGTGTTAATCTCCTCTTGAAGAAATGTTTTCCCAACTTCTTTGGAGTTGTAAGAAGAGCATTGAGGCAGTTGGTCATTTTGGTGATTGACTCTTCTGGTTTTATCTTGAAAAGTTTATACTCATAGACATGGAGTTGAACCTTTTTGCTATTTACTTGCACATTTCCTTTATAATTATTTTCAAGAGACTTCCATATCTCATTTGTGGATTGACAATGTTGAACCTTACCTCCTTCATCTCTAGACATTGAAGCAAGTAGAATAGGCACGACCTTCTTGTTCTTATGATTCTTATTTTTTTGCTCTTGAGTCCATTAACTTCTTTCAATGAGGAATTCAACATTATCAACCTTAGCTTTTGGAGCTTCCCAACCATCTAAAATGACATCCCATAATCTAATAGTATTACTATCAAGATAGAGTTCCATTTTGAATTTTTAATGTGCATAATCTATACCATCAAAAAAAAGGTGTAAGAGAAGAGAAGTTTATGGTTTCACTCCCCATGAACTTAGATTCTTATAATGAAGTTCCAAGAAGTTAAGCTCTGATACCAAATGAAAGATGCCCTAGAGGGGGGGTGAATAGGACAAAATAAAATTTCAAAAAAGATTAAGAATTAATTAAGAACTAGAGAGGTATTTAAGTTACAAAGCAAGGAAAGAACTTAAGAACACAAGATTTTAAGGAGTTTGATTCACAAATGAATCTATGTCTCCACCTAACCTATCTTTAAGTTAGGATTTTTAATAACCATGCCAAACATATTAATCAAGATTGAGTCTTACAAGATTTTTAGGATTAACCCTAACCTTATAACATCAAGAGCTTTTCTAGGCTAACCTCTAACCCAACTATATTCTCAAGTGTTTTAAGGCTTACACTTGAACCTAATTCACTAGCATTAACTCCTCACTTCCCTTATTTGATCCTAAGAAAGAAGATGAAGAAAAAAGCTAACCTAGCACACATTAATCACTCAAATACAATGAGAGTTTAAATAATAGAGAAAATTCTTGAGGATTTTCTAAGAATTTAATATGCTTAACAACCTTGTTAACACTCAAATGAAGTTCCAGAGCTGAAATATATTGATTGAGGATAGAAATCGGTTGTTGGAGATCATTAATTGCTCCCTAAAGCTCCTCTCTTCTTCAATAAATTATTTTCAGCTTTTTACAGTCAAAGTGCCACTCACGGTTGTGAGGGTAGGCTCTAGCTTGTGATGGTTGAAGTTTTTGACCGTTGGAGGCTTGACTAACCATTGGAGTTCATATGCTTACCCGGGTTAGTCCTAAGTGGCGAGACCTTTCTCCTGGGCTATAACCTTTTTTTGAGCCTAACTCGTGGGCATCCTCATGATCTGAATATCTGCTCATGAGGGTCAATGTTCTCTCTTTTGCTCCCAAATTATCTAGAACTTTGTATATCCTCTTGTGCTTCAAACTTTTCCATGTAAAAGCTCTTTTAGAAGAGTTTTACACCCCTTTAACCTTAGAGAGCTATCTTGGTATTGGAATTGAAATTATATTTCCTAATACACACTTAAAGAGAACATTAGTGCTTCAAATCATTTGTCAAAACAAAAATTAGGGATTGATCATGCAAATGGTCAACATAATTGTTTTGAGTTTAGGTTGAATTGAAAATTGCATTTAATTAGAGGAATAGAGCATTAATTAATAAAGTAAATTTAAAAAGCACAAGACTAAAAGAAATTAGTATTCCATACCCATAATTCTCTCAGTGTGGTACTAACTCTCTCTTATAGAATTAAGTTACCACTAAAATTGTCCCAGTTATTACACTCGATGGTAACTCCACATCTCTATGTCATATCGTTGTGGTATTTCCTGAACTCCTGAACTTAAACACTGTCATGGTTGCAAGAGATTTGAATGTGTGCTAAACCCCACCACCTACACCACCAGAACTTATAGACGTCAAAAATATGAAGTGAAGATGCTAAATTATGTTACTTATTTGAAGGGAAGAGTATGCTTGTAGACGTCAGGGTTTAGTGTGCGTCCAAGTTTATTGCAATCGGGACACTGTTTGAGCTCAAGGCTTTAGGGAACATACTACTATATCACAAAGACATAGCGTGGAGATGAGGAGCCACCACCCAGGGTAATAACTAGGACAAATTGAAGGTGGTGGTAACTCAATTCTTTAATACAAGCTAGCACCATAACCAGGAGTTCTAGATATGGAATACCAACTTCTTTTAGTCTTGTGTTCATTTAAAATTAGTGTATGAATTACTATCTTATTCCCTAATTACATGCAATTTCATTAAACCCTAATTGAACATCCATCTAACCCTAAGGCAACAAATCCATGAAAAAGCACATAAAAAATGCATTAACGTCTCTAAATCCAAACTACATTTGATTTTAATTTTAAGTTAGCTTAATCTACATATTTTATTTACAAGTGAAATGGAACTAAAGCTGGGCCTATATTTTAATTTTATTAATGAACTTAAATCTATTATTTTTAATTCTAAAAGTGGGCGTAAGTCTACCAAATTTAAGAAAAAAAATGGATTTGATTTAATGGGCCTAATTCTACTTATTTTAATTTAAATGAAGTGATCTTAAATCTATTTATTTAAAAGAAATTATTTAATGGGCTGAGCTAAGTCTAAATTTATTTTAAATTACATAAAGTGGGCCTAAAGTCTAAATTAACCTAAATGAGCCTAAATTTATTTTAAAGTTAATTAAACCTAAATTTAATTTTAAAGACCTATTTTATTAGTGAGTTAGACCTACACATAGGCTTGGAGCCCAAAGCGAATAACAAAGGGAAAATAAAACAAAAGCCCAAATAAACATACAAAAGGCATTCAAGTAATGATCTCTAATCCTAATTTAATTCACATGCATCCTAATTAACTAAAGCCACCATTGATTTTATTAGGGTATTTACCAAATAGACCTAATTTACTAATGATTTTTTAAAGCATAGAAAATTAAAATTCTATTATATTTCCACTAATGGGGCTATTACAATGATCTAAAAATAAAATAAAAATTAATTACAATCCAAAAAAATACAAAATATAAATAGCATGAAATAATAAAAACACAGAATAAAAAAATAAAAAAAATCTATGCAGTATTACTACAGTGTTTTATTCCTGGCATTCCATGGACCTTTCTAGATTTAATCAGTTCAATCACATCTCCATGGCACATGATGTTTCCACCATCATCATTAAAGAAACAAAACAAAAAAAATTAAGAAAATGATTAGAATAAAAACAAGGAATAAAGAAAAATAATAAATAAATCAAATAGAAATAAATCAAATAAAAAGAAAGGGATGAAATGTAGAGATGCAGTATTGATTAACTCCTCAGAGGCTTTGTTTAATTCACCATTTGAATAGGTCTGCAGTATTAATCTTCTCAGTTCCAGGCTTTTATTGCTTTTCCAAAAGAATCTTTTAAAGAGAAATAGAGAAAAATAAGATCCCCCCTAAAACAACTCTCAGAAAGGTTCTGTATTTTTTTTCTAAAGGAAAAGTATGTCTCCAAAGCTCTTTTTTTTTTTAGGAAAGAAACCCCCTAATCTCCTTTTTTTTTTCCTTCCTCCCCCTTCTCTCTCCTTTTTTCTTCCCTTTTTAATTCCTCTCCATATATTAGGTTAGGATATCATTATCCCAAAGAACAACAGTATGATAAAACTTTATCTTTTTGGACTGATAAAATTTACTGGATAAAGTTTTACTTATTTGTCTTCCCTTTTTTTTTGAAATTAATTTTTAACCAATCAAAATTTAAAGAAATAATTTCAAAAATTAAAAACAAGGTGTCGGAGTCCTATCGGAATTGTGTTTTTTTTATCGGAATTACATATTTCCGATCGAAAATATGTAATTTCAATCGGTGATTTCTTGAAAAAAATTTAAAAAAAAACTTTACAACTGGATCCTTTAAAAAGTTACAATTGAGTCCAAAAAGAGCAATTAAGCCTTAGGATCCGAAATTCAAATAGTAGAGACCTATTTGCAATAAATTTTCATCATCGGAGTCCTCTATCGCGTCCATACTCTAGTCATCCCGAAATTGGGTGCTTATAGTTGCCGCCTTTGTCGCTGTTTGCTTGACAAATTGCGACAAAGGAAATAAGCACACAATTTCAAGGGTAAGGAGTTAGGATACTTACCTGTGCACTTTAAGGCTTTTGACTAGAAGCGATCGTCAGTTCATGATGAATGCTTATGTTGTCGTGCAGCACCAAGCAGAATGCTTATGTTGTTGTGCAGCACCAAGCAGATTGCTAAAACCGCTATGTAGCATTTAGCAAATTTCACTATAATCCCTATGAGACATCTAGTGAAAAAATTTGAAAATGCAATATACTCGGATGTATAGTGTTGATTTGAAAATACACTACATTTGGACGTATAGTGTTGATTTGAAAATACACTATACTTGGACGTATAGTGTTGATTTGAAAATATACTATACTCGGTCGTATAGTGTTGATTTAAAAATACACTACACTCGGATGTGTAGTGTTGATTTGAAAATACACTACACACGGTCGTATAGTGTTGACTTGAAAATACACTATACTCGGACCTATAGTGTTGATTTGAAAATACACTACACTTGGACGTATAGTGTTGATTTGAAAATATACTATACTCGGACATATAGTGTTGATTTGAAAATTGATGAGAATCCTAATATGCCGAGGAATCCTAATCAGACAAGGATTCAAGATGTGGCAAGGAATCCTAATCCAACAAGGATTCAATACGAAACAAGCAATCCTAATCCAACAAGGATTCAATATGTAACAAGCAATCCTAATCCAACAAGGATTGAAGACCCTTTGACTTATGATGGAAGTCCAATCACATGGGCATGTGCTAAGAAGATGAAGGAAGCATTACACATGCTAATTCAAGCAAT
>CATIWM010669829.1:0-24312 GCA_949671775.1 Mallotus repandus
TATATACATAATTTTTTTTTAAAAAATTTCTTAATCTTCAATTGTAACGTATGAATAAGACTAAACTTTTAAAAGATATTAGTTTTAAATTCTTTTTCCAAATATAATGATATTTATAATATATTTAAACTAAATTAAATACTTTGTTAATGATTGATGTTTTAACGTCCATCTCGGGCTATGTGAGACGAGGTGTGACAACAGTAACAAAAAATATACGAATTAAACTTTGGTAACCAAAATGATATAAGGTCAAAGTTTGATGCCCTCTTAAATAATTAACCCTGCAAAGACCATTCCTCAAGTTTGCTAGGACAATAAAAAAAGGACAATAATACATGTCGTGGGTCACGACCCCGCGACGATTACCACTTTAGTCTCTAGAAAGTAACATGTTTAGTTCCTATAAAAAATAAAAAAAATTGACGTTCCATTTCTACCCCCAATACAAGGGGGTTATCAATTGGAGGGGGAGTGATTTTTGAATTTTCACTCCGTGACATTAGGACAGGAGCCATTATCCATAAAAAAAAACATAACGCGGTCAATGCCCTGTACAATTCATTATACTCGAAAGAAATGATTTTAAATTAAGTTGAAAGAAATGATTTTAAATTAAGTTCAAAGAAAAAAGAGAAATTTTAGCATCATATTATATATATATAGGAAGTAAGGAATAACTGCAAGTTAAGAATCATTAGTGAGTCAATAGCATGATCATGAATCTAATTGAAAGTGGAAATCACAAAGGCTAAAGCGTCCATTGATCTGTTACCACAAATATTTACAAAGTAGATATAGGAATCTTCTTGTATTTGTAATTTTGCAACTGTCTGAGGCGTTGATTATGTAGCAATAGTCTAGTAGATATCATATAGAACACTTAATCAACTTATTTAATGCGACAATTTATTTAAGGTGACTATATATATTAGGACTCAAAGTTGAAATGTAGCTTACGCAAGAAAAACTACCTGCCAATTGATCCTGACAGTTGTTAGTAATACTGAACAGTTGTTAGTAATACTGAACTAATTAAAGCAAGCGTCGAACTCAATTTTGATGACACCCCAAAAAAGCTTTGAACACTTTTACGTTTACTTCTAAACTAAAATTCACTCTTTCGGAACTTGTTTTTTTTTTTTTTTGAGAGATCTCTTTCGGAACTTGTTCAAAGCCTAAAATCTTTTTCATTTTTTCTAAATCATATTGTACTCTTTCCAACACGTTCTTCTTGTCTGTCACTCCGAAACTTAGAGACGGATGCTTCCCTATCTTATCTGGCAAATCTCTCCAATCTGCTGGGATCATCGGACACATTAAAAAGAAGAGGCTACAGAGTACACAAGCTGAGATAGCAAGGGCTGAGGAATGAACTAGCACAGCATACATGCCTGTAATGAACGCAACCATCATCGCAAACATAGCCGAAATGGTAGACTTCTTTGCTAGTTTAAACAGATTATACACAATAGCCGTGTCTTTTTCCAGAGCCATAAAAAGATGGATGAAGACAGCGAAACATGACAGCATCATGGCTACTGTATCTGCTATTATAAATACTTGAAAAGCTCTTCTTCTTGTTAGAATCGGAGCACCTTCATATGGGGCACCTTCTTCTTTGTAACCTCCTGGCATTGTGAAACCCGCAGCAAAGACAACTGTTGCAATGAGTGTGGCTACTACTAAATGAGCTTCTCTTGCATCCTTAATGTAATCCATTATGTCCTTTCCTTTCTTAGTGTCGCTACCCGTTATGATCATCTCAGCTTTGTTACTCTCTTTCTTACCATCACTTTTCACTTGAAATCCTTCCTGACCTGGGGCGATTATCCTAGTTCCTCCTTCGATTACCTCGTTATTAATGCTTCCTTGATCCACAGCTTCAGCATTGCTTTCTGTTACCTTCTCGTCCATTTCTTGTCCTTGTTTAATATCTCTCAGACCCCATCTATGAACGAATCTCCGTCCGCGCTTCATTTTTGCTTCCTGCAGCAAAATGTTTAATCATTCCCCAGTAATATATAGTCATCAATGAGTATTTGGCTCATTTTCAAGATGTGATACTTAGAGAACAATTAGATCTTACCCGCGGTCCCCAAAGATCATCCTTAGTTGAAATGATGTCTAGATCAGTGAGGTGCTTGTTATTGAAGGCCAGCTTATCTACGTTAGGGTGAGTTATGAAAGATGACATGAAGGTACCAGAAGCATCAAGCAGATGAAGGGGTGTTTCTCCGTCCTTGTTTTTCAGATTGATAAGATTTTTAAGCCATGGATTGCTTAGAATATACTTGACCGTTGCTTCATTTTCGTTGGAGACGGCGAAGTGGAGAACGTTCCAGCCTCTTTCATCTACCAGTTCTGCACAACATGGACTTTCCGATATGAGCACTTTCACAACGCTTGCATTGCCTCTGGCAGCTGCAAGATGAAGAGCTGTCCACCTCCCGGTTGAGGTGGTTTCGTACGCCAGAGATTTATTTGATGATAGTAGCTCCTTCACGATATCAGTGTATCCACAGAAAGCAGCATAGTGCAGCGGTACCCACCCTTGTTCATCTTCTTCTGTAGCCAGAAATTTTTTCTTCTCCAGCAGCAGTTTTGTGATCCCTTGATAGAAAGATTTTTAACGGATGCAGTGAGTATTAAAACAACATTTGATGTTAATGGAACTTTATATCTAATTATAATTTGATTTTAAATTTTAAATTTTAAATTTATTTTTTTAATTATCTAACTTTAATTTGTATTTTAACCCCAATATTTTCTGACTAGATTTGAGGATTTGTGAATTGAAATCTTCATATGATGCCGATTAGAAGGTTTTGAAATTTGTAGATGAATTCAATCGAAGGGGAGTGCACAATGTTGCTTTGAATGACTCTAACTTTCAATTCCGGATGAATCACAGAACTCATAATATATCAAAACAAAATTAATTCAGAAATTTATATGTATTATAGGGCTTACTCATAACGGCCCAAGTTTTAGGTCCAAATTCCTTAGTTTTAGTTTTGAAGTTTTATGTTTGTTTTAGAATTTTTTTGACCTTTTTACCCTTTTTTTTAGGGTTTATTTTCTTGTTGATTATTTATTTATCTTTTTTAATGTTTTGAAACAGTTTTGACAAATTTTAATAGAATTTTTTATTTTTTCCAATTTTCGGCATTCTTTTGAGAAGCAATGAATCTTGATGTCTATTTTCTGACATTCATTGTGAATCAATAGGAAATAGAAGATTATTTTTCGAGTATTCATGCGTAAATCAACGAAATTCAGTAGTTATCCCTTTTATTTTAAACTTCCGCTATGTCAATATATTATACACTAAAATGACAAGCAAAACAAGTAATCGGAAAAATATTAAGATATTTCCTGCAAAATACAAATTTAAATTTTGGAATCAAATTCTAACTAACAAAGTACAAAGTTTTATGACCATTCACATAATTATTTTTTTGAAGAGAAATTTCATAATGATTTTGGCTTATATATAGTTGGAAGGCTAAGATAATAATATCAAATGAAATTCTTGCCTACACTGCCTACTTTGTATCCAACAATTGGAGGTGATGATAAAGATAAGTATTTTATTTTTATTGGCCAAATATTTTACACTTGAATTATGTGTCATACTCATATCGTGTAACTGCCAGAAGAATTAGCCATGGGACAGAGAACAACAAACTGAGAGTAAAAATTAAATAAATAATCATATTCGATAATTAAATAAACTTTACCTATATCATTGCGGATCACGGCAGCATGCAAAGCTGTTCTACCATTGGGGCCATGATAAGGTTGTGATGATGAAATTGCGAGAATGGCAGCCACAATTTCTACAAATCCCTTCTCGGCAGCTAGATAAAGAGGACTCTCTTTCTCTTCGTCACGGTTCACAGGAGGAGGATTGGTGGTACCATTATGAAGAGAGTATATGAAATCGCTGCACAATAACATCACTATCGCCGCCTCAAAATGCCCATATCGAACTGCCTCATGAATAGGTGTGTCCCCCTCTTTATTTCTGATGGTTAAAATTGTCTCTGTCCTCCCTCCATTTCCACTTTCTATGTCCGGCCAACAATTTTCAAGAAGTAAATTAACGATATCAGCGTGGCCATGCCTGGCTGCTATGTGAAGTGGAGTTTCACTGTTCTCGTTAGGCTTCCCTAGTAGACGAGGACACTTGGACTCGACCCATTTCAGAAAAGCTAATGATGAATCTTCTGACTTGGATTTTGATGAATCGTCCTTTTTAGATTGGATGGTTTGAAGCTGCTTTTTGTTATCAGGTAAAGGCCGAGCTGTAATGTTGATATGAACAATTGAATTACCGTATGGCGTCACCAACTTGTCAAGATCATTTTCATATTGCTTGAAAGCTCCACTCTTTCCATTTGCAGCAGCCTGATACAGTGATTCATCCATCAAGCTCCTATAATCTTTGGGCCGATCTTCAGTTTGTTTGCTGTAATTATTAGCATCTGGAACAGCTGCGCCTAGAGTTTGAGAAACTTCACCCTGAGTTTCTGCCATGTAATTTATGTTCACTGATAATATTTTAGATCTCAGAAGAAATATATATAGATAATTCAACTCAGATATGGACTTCAAATGATGCCTGATAAATGTCCAAAAAGCTGTCTATTTCTCTACTAAAGTAAAAAATTAAATGACTTCTGAATTATTAGTCTTGATAATAATATGAAAACCTGAAATGTCTTATTGCTAGGAGAACATTTCATGGTACTAGTTGGTAAATAGATAAGTTTACAATTATTTCATGGTACTTGTTGGCAGTTGTGGATCAATACATTTGCATCTGTTTTAGTATGTAAGTTTATAAACATGGGATTAAAACTAGCTAAAATGAAGAACGTTGAATTTTTTTTTTAACGCATGGAAATGTAATGATCCACACCTACCAACTACCATGAAATAATTGTAAATAGATAAGTTTACAATTATTTCATGTTACTTGTTGGTAGGTGTGGATAAATATATTTGCATTTGTTTTAGTATGTAAGTTTATAAACATTGAAATTGGGATTAAAACTAGCTATAAAATGAAGAATGTTGGTTTTTTTTTTTAACCCATGCAAATGTAATGATCCACACCTACCAACAAGTACCATGAAATAATTGTAAACTGATATGTCAGTTTACAATTATTGATGGTACTTGTTGGTAGGTGTAGATCAATACATTTGCATCTGTTATAGTATGTAAGTTTATAAACATTGAAATTGGGATTAAACTAGCTAAAATGAAGAATGTTGAATTTTTTTTAACCCATGCAAATGTAAAATAATTTATTTTTCTTTAAGTTTTTTTTCTTGGTAATCTAAACACTATAAAAAAAGAAAAGTATTCTTCAGTGAAAAAAGTGTAATGAAAAAGTGGTCGGACACCACTTCACTATGTTGTGTGCCGAGATCGTTTCTCTTCAGTTGAAAACCGTTAGATGAGGATAAGTATGCTGCCTAAGTAGCTGATAAAGAGAGGAATATGACAACTCTTCACATGGCAGTCCGTAGAGGAAATTAAGGGTGTAAACAAGTCAAACTGATCCAAATGAAGCTATAATTAATTCAAATTTGATTTGTTTATAATCGAGTTAAATTTGAGCTGAAGTTGCTATGATATTCACGAGCTATTTATGAGTTTAAATGAGTTTATGAACCTAAAAAAATTTAAAATGTACAAATTATAAATTAAATTATACATCAAAAATTTTAAAATAAATTATAATATTTTAATAAAAATTATAATTTTGTTCTAATAATATATTTTTATAATAAAAATGTATATATCATATATTTGAAATTAAATTATTGATATATTAAAATTACAAGTCAATTTGCAAGCTTTTATTTGAATCTGTTTATAAACTTCACAAGCCAAATATTGTATAACTTGAGTTTAACTTGTTTATTAAACAAGTTTTAATATACATGATCGAACAAATTTTTATCAAGATGAATTCCGAATAACTCACAAATAGTTCGACTTGTTAGCATTATGAGCATTTATTTGTTATGCATAAAATTTAAATTTAAAATTATATTTTAAAAAATTTAAATTTTTACAATTTGAACTTTTAAATATAGCTAGAGAATATTCCTTTTAATTAGATTAACTTTTTTAGGTAGATCTAATGAACATCGGCATCTTTAATTTATGGATTGTACATTTTTTTTCAAAATTTTTTTTTGCTTTTGTCACTGTCATCATTTCTTAGATTCACCGTAATCCTTCATTTTTTATTTCTTTTATATTTATTTTTTATTTAACAAATATAGATCTTAAATTTTTTTGAAATTTTTGAAAGTAATTCTTAATATCTTAAACCGATGAGATTTTGATAATTATCGTTTATGTATTTTAAATATCAACAAAATTTTTTATTAATATTTTTATAATTGAATTTAATTAAAGATCAAATAGTCCATTTATAACTAATTAGTACCATCGAATGAAGCATATAAATTGTCGAACATATGATTAAAAAACAACAACAAATAATTTCATGATTTAAGTAAAAGTTTATTTTGATACTTATTAACTATAATTTTATTTATATTATATGTTCATTAAACTATATTTTTACTTGTTAATGAATGATTGACCCATGTTTACCCTAAAAAATTTATGGATTGCACCTTATATATATATATATATATATAGAGTCTGTTTTCGTATATAAGTTTATAAACATTGAAATTGGGATTAAAACTGGCTAAAATGAAGTATGTTGAATTTTATTTTTTTTAACCCATGCAAATGTAATGATCCACACCTACCAACAAGTACCATGAAATAATTGTAAACAGATAAGGGTATAGTTAGATTTTTTTTTTCCATAAACTTAGAGATATTTTTATTTTTGGGGCCCCAAAGATGACTAATAAAAATAGAAGAAAAGGAACCAAGAAACTATCTATCAGTCAATATTGACTGATTCTGAAAGAGAGAATTAAAGAAAGAAAGAAAGAAATGGAGTGTTATGGAAGGCCAAATAGAAGTGATGTTCATTTAACAAGAGAAGAAGAAACTAAAATAGAAGAGGAGACCAGATATTTCTTTGATGGATTAGCTCCTAAGCGCCACACTAAGCCTCAACACAGTGACCACTCTTCTCAATATGTTGATGCCAATTCTTTTCTCCAAACTTCCATTCCTGAATTTCTTGAATTTCAGAGACTCGAAACCGATCCTCATGTTAGTTCATCATAGCTTATATATAATATTACCTCAATTAATTTTAATTATTTAGTGTGCACAAAAATATGTGTAGCAAGCGAAATAATGTTTTGAAATTAACTTTTATCCTCAAAAATAAGGGTTAATCAGATGAGTTTTTGAAAAATTACTATTAACAATAGTACTGTTCACAATAGGTGGTAGCGATAAATATCATTATCCATTTAGTACTAGTGACAAATATGGATTTTTTCTTTAAAAGTGATCCTTAAGGCCTACTTAAGATTAAGTACAATTAAGTCAATGTTATAGGACAATCAAATTAATGCTTCAAGCTTAGCTCAACTGCTAAGAGCAGTTATTCTTGAGAAAAGAGGTTTTCAGTCCAAAATACCTCCTCTCCTCTGCACCACTGAAATAGTTAATGGTTTTAGATATCTAGATTTGTGGAGCTCATCATATATCATCTGATAGCCATTAGAACGTTTGGGACAAAAAATAAAAATAAATTTTTTTAAGAAAAATAATAATAATTAAAGATGCGTTTGCCTAATTCGAACCGGGTCTATTGCTTGGAAGGCAATTATCCTAACCGTTGGACTACAAACGCTTGATGCTAATATTGAAGTTTCCAACACAGAAATTGAATTACAACGGTAAAGTCATACCCATACCGGAGGAGGAATTTGTGGAGACAAGAGTAATACAAGGACCTCAATTGCATTGACAAGCAGCACCACACTGTATGACCTATGGGAACAAATGTTAGGCATCACCTTATTATGTTTGTTTCTTTCAGACAGGGACAGGGTTCATCAAAATGGACATTGCCAATGGCCAATGCTTCACTTTGGCACCGGATTCTGAAACCTGTTGTCATGCTTCTTGCAAAGGAAACCCAGCATCTAATGACTGGATTCCAACTGCTGCTGCTGATACAGTACACCCCCATACTTTCTTCATTAGCAACTACCATAACCCTTTTATATTCTATGCATTTTTACATTGGCTGATCTTATATGACTTCTTGTTCATTTATTTATCTATTTATTTTTTTAGGTTACATTTGCTTCAGACAAGCCCAAAAGGAGTGACAATTGAAGTGAAGGATATCCATGCAATGTGTGTTGTCTTGTCAGCTACGCATGGTCACCGTGTGAAATTGTGTATTTTGTGTATTTGTTGCTGCAACTAAGACATTTCATTCACTATTGTTCTCATTGCAGTGTGCTCTTACAACTTGAATGCTTTTGGTGTTTGAATGTTATAATTCTGGCTCCTGAAGAAAAACATTTAATGTTAAAGTTTCCATTTGTTAAAAAATTTTGATTTATTCGGTTAATTTAATTTTAATTGAATTTTTCAGTTTTAAAAATTTACAAACTGAACCGAAACAAATCAAAATTGTTGTTTTCAAGTTCAGTTTCGGTACAACTAGCCCCTATTAATAATTAAAATCCCAATTTCACTTTTGAATTTACAAGTTAATGATTTTTTTTCCTTAACAAACAAAGCTTATTTTAATACAATTAGAATAAAATCTCAGGCCTATTCAATAAAATTAAAGAAATTCTTATACAATTTGAATTTTTACATGAGTTTTTTTTTTTAAAAAAGAATTTTACATGAGTTTTAAGGAGTTTATAAATCAGTAATCCAGTTATATTTAGCTTTAAAATATGAATTTATAGATATAGAAAATTACCAAACTTATAAGCATTTTTATTTAGAGATGAGATCTTAGTTGTAGGTTATCTTAATTTTATGGTCTATAATATTTTACGACATGATTTGAAGGACTTCCAATCTAAACAAGATGGCTGTTAGGGCATTTTACACTATCCTTCGGTGGTACACTGAGACATGGTTCCCTATCACAATTGATCTAGATCATCAGCACTTTCAATCAGCAAAATCAATCAGGAGACAGACTACAGACCATGAGACAACAAAGACAATGGATCGACTTATCTCTAATTTAGAATTGTACATTCGCTTTCTTTCACACTAGGTTACATCATAAATTGGTTCTAGCTATTAACATAATCATACTCCTTTAACGTACAAGCTAGCTGCGAAAACTATGTCACGTTTTATTGCTTTGGATGCAGCTTCCATTTTTTTGCGGAGTGCAGAATTACCCATAATAGCTGCAGCATTTTTAAATTCACGACATGTCTCATCGAGCCTGACAATGTTTTGAACTATCAAGCCTTCAGGAACGAGCTTCCTGGTAAAAATAAGAAAAATGTTAACTGTTTGTATAGCAGTGGAGCAGGAGAAAGGAGAAATCCCAATCTGGCTTAAGCATGAATAGAAGAACCAATCTTCATCTCAAGTTAAGCAAATATTTTATGATTAATTTTCCTTTTTCTTTTTCTATCTTCGATTATTAGTCCCAAGCAAGACAAGCCATAAAGGTACTTGCATGTTTTCCCAAGGAAAAAGCCAACAAAAATAGATTCAACCAGTGATGTGGATAGAGTCATAGAAGAACAAACAATTAGATCCCTAGACAAATACCAAAAATTGTAAAATTGTAGTAGTGGTAGTTTCATAAATAATTGCAATTTTGAAGTTTCGAAATTTGGTGATTCCAAAGGCTAGTTTGATTGGAAACGGATCATAGATTCGGAGTCACTAGCTTTGCTTGTGAGGCTATCGTTTAGGCCTTCAAAAAGGTAAATTTATGGTTTAATTGTTTAGAAAGGCTTATTTCCTAATTTGTTTAGGTTTGAACTCTTATTTTCTAGTTTTTTTAGGATTTGTTTTAGGATTTCTATTTAAAAGTTGTTGTTTTGGTTTTTGTTTATCAGTTTTATCAATAGAATTCGAATTTTCTTTAAATTTTTGAACATTTGTCGAATTTTGATGCCTATACCTTGTAATTAAGAATTGCAGGCATAGAAGATTAGTGATTAGTAATTATGTACAATTCAATAATCGTTGATAATTATCTTACACTCCCTCCGCTACGTCAGTTTGGTATCAGAGTTGTGCTCCTCGGACAAGATAAGATGTCTCGCAGAAGACAGCAACAACAACCCCAACAGCGTGTAAAAGAAGTTTATGAGCATGATGACCAGCGTTGCTTTGAGCAGCAGTTCGAGCAGCGAATGGAGCAGATGGATCAGCGGATTGACAATATTGTGGAACAGCTCATGGAGAGGATGGTTGAGTTGTTAGTCAATCAAAATAGGGGGCAGCCAAACCAGCGACGAGCGACGAGTCCCTAACACTGGCGACCTGAGGAATCCTTTTGCTGAAGGAAATGATGACGACGGTGACTATGATGAAGGTTATTATGATGTGCCACGTAGATGTCCTTACCATTATGACAAGAATGATGATAGGAGGAGATGGGAAACAGGTATGCGAATTGAGATCCCTGAATTTTATGGTTCTTTAAAACCAGAAGAATTCCTTGACTGGTTGGCTGCGGTGGAGGAGATTTTGTAGTTTAAAGGGATGCCAGAGGCTCAACGAGTACCATTGGTGGCAACCAAATTTTGAGATAGGGCTATAGCTTGGTGGCAGCAAACTAAACAGACCCGAGTTTGGTTGAAAAAGTCAAAAATCATGACTTGGGAGAAGATGAAGAAACAAATGCGTGCCACATTTTTTTCTTTTAATTTTTAGTGTTTAATGTACCAGAGGTTGTAGAATTTGAGGCAAGGGAACCATTCAGTTGATGATTATACAACTGAATTTTACTAGCTGATTGCGCGCAATGAGGTGCATGAGATGGAGGACCAATTGGTTGCTCAATACATCATGGGTTTAAGAGAGCAGATTGCAGAGACAGTAAACATGTTTGATCCTATGTCTATTTCTACGGCGCACCAACGGGCTTTGCAGGTCTAAAAAAGGCAACCAAGTGGTTTTATGCAAACTTCTGGATATGGGAGAGCAGGAGGCAGTAGTGCTATGAGTCGTATGGGTGGCAGAATGGCCCAAGGGGTTGCTGCGACCAAACCAGGGGTAGTGCCAACCACTGCACAAAGGGCTAGTTTGAGTTCGAGTAGTGGGATTAAATGCTTTGTGTGTGGAGAAGTAGGTCACAAGCAATCTGAGTGTAAAAAGAGCGGAAAAAAGTAATGTTTGCTAAGGTAGATGAGCAGTATGAGGATAATAAAGAGGTCACTGACTTAACAGGCGATCCAGTATTTGATACAGATGATGTTGATGAGGAGGTCGTGACTAGTGATGTAGGGGCTGCCTTAGTAGTGCGGAGGTCCTGCCTAACACCTAGAGCTGCTAATAATGAGTGGTTGCGAAATAATATTTTCCAGTCTACATGTACTATCAAGGGTAAAGTTTGCAGATTTGTGATTGATGGGGGTAGTTGTGAGAATATAATTGCAGCAGAGGCGGTCCAAAAATTAGGAATTCAGACTGAAAAGCTTCCTAAGCCTTACAAGTTGGCATGGTTAAAATAAGGGGGAGAGGTAACAGTGTCAAAGCGGGCCTTGATTTCCTTTTCTATCGGGGCAAAATACAAGGATGAGGTTTGGTGTGATGTGATAGCCATGGATGCATGTCATTTGTTATTGGGACGGCCTTGGATGTTTGATCGAGATGTGACTCATAAAGGGAAGACTAACACTTACAGTTTTATGTTTGAAGGAGTGAAAATTATGTTAATGCCTAATAAGGATCATGATCAGTCCAAGCAGGTGCAGGAAGGCAGCAAGGGCTGTGTTAATTTATTAACCTTGGCGCAGTTTGATAAGAAGAGGCAGTATGTCGAGTTTGATGTGGGGGATTATATATGGGCAGTTCTTACTAAGGAGAGATTTCCTGCAGGTGATTATAATAAGTTGTCTGCCAAGAAGATTGGACTGGTTGAAATTGTTAAGAAGATCAATCCTAATGCCTATCGTTTGAAGTTGCTTAGTCACGTTTGAACTGCGAATGTTTGTAATGTTAAGCATCTAATTCCTTATACAGTTGATTCATCCGACGATTCAAATTCGTTGATGAATTCTGTCCACCCTGGGGAGAATGATGTGGATAGAGTCATAGAAAAATAAGCAATTAGATTCCTAGACAAATACCAAAAATTGTAAAATTGCAGCAGTGGCAGTTTCATAAATAACTGTAACTTTGGAGTTTCAAAATTTGGTGATTCCAAAGGCTAGTTTGATTGGAAACAGATCATAGATTCAGAGTCACTAGCTTAACTTGTGAGGTCCGTTGCTTTTAGGGAAAATTCTATCGTTTATGCCTTCAAAAAGGCAAATTTGTGTTTTAATTGTTTAGAAAGTCTTATTTCCTAGTTTGTTTAGGTTTGAACTCTTATTTTCTAGTTGTTTTAGGATTTATTTAAGGATTTCTATTTAAAAGTTGTTGTTTTGGTTTTTGTATATCAGTTTTATCAATAGAATTCGAATTCTCTTTAAATTTTCCAAAATTTGTCGAATTTTGATGCCTATACCATGTAATTAAGAATTGCAGGCATAGAAGTAATTGTGCGCAATTCAACAATCATTGATAATTATCTTACACTCCTTCTACTACGTCAGCCAGTCATTATTTTTAACATTTTCATAGGCATCCATCAAGTTACATTTGGGTACTTTATACAAACAACTTAAAGTGTAGTGCTAGTGGTGAACTATTGATCTTCAGGGTCGCGTTCTATTCTGAAAGAGCAAGGAAACCTCCATATGGATATTAGAATATGACTTTTTGCAACATGCTCTGTTAACTCTTGAATCTTGGCTTGCAGAAAGCCATTTTTACATTGCAAAATAAATGGAGTTGTGCAATTCCTTGATGATAAGTTGTTGTATATAAATAAGTTCCTCCGGAAACTTAAGAACTTGGATGTTCTGATTAGAAGAATCAAGTTTCCATTAGCTTTGTTAGTTTGCTTTAGAGCGATAAGTTGGGCACTCATTCCAAGGATAAATTACTGACAAATCCAGTTTCACTACTGTATGTATCATCAATGCTCGTTACCAGGTGAATTTCATGGCACAATCTTCACATGTATGAATCTTTACATATATAAATGTTAATATTTGAACAACGGGCCACCTTGCAATATATTACCAATGTATGAAGCCTAAACCTCTCTTATAGCGAAAAAGGATGGACTTGGTGGCCAGAATCCAGGAACTACAATCATAGATAGTTTTAGTCCTACCCATTGCCCATCTTAAGCCCAATTGGTTTCTTTCCCTTTGTCACAGTAAGTAAGCCAGAAGTTCTCCAAAACCAGTGTAACACGAAGTTCTTTGAAACCAATGTCAGGAGTTGCGAGAAAGATCCCTGATAATTCAACAACATCCCCAAGTAACTATAGTAAACAGTCATGTACAGGTTAAAGATGAGAAATGTTAAAGGCAGTCAAATCTTTTTCAAAAGGAAAAGGCTCTATAAATAGATTTCATACGTGTTATTTTTTTGCTAGTTATTATTTTCAACAATTTCATAGGCACTCATCAAGTTATAGCTGGGAACTTTGCATAAACAACTCCATAACATAATAAAGAAAATTGGAGAAGATTAAACTGATATTTCATTACTGAGACTTAAAGTATATATATATATTGAACAACAGCTTTACCTACACTATAGGATAGTTACAACATAATATATATACAGAATATTGTTAGATCAATGGGTATTTTGAATGGCTTGAGGTGTGAGAATCACTATATTTATGGTATTAATTGCCCCTATTAAATTTCCTATAGGGTTAAAGCAAGTATATGTTCAGGATACAACAAAGCATAGAATTTACAAAAAGTAAATTCTGTAAAGAACTTCTTTGGTTTGGTTGAACAAATTGCGGAGAAAATAGGAAAGAAAAGATACTTTAGAATTAACACAAAACTGTGCTAAAACTATCCTATAAATAATAGTATTCTGCACTTAATAAATAACCTTTCGAAAGGTTGTAATTGTTTAAAATAATAATAATAATAATAATAAAATATATTAACTGCAGGGCACTTATATTATTTCTGTGCCAAGTGCCATCATTAGACTATATATATATATATATATATACGTATTTATAGTTCAATGTGTTTTTGCCACCAAATTTGAAATAAATTTGGTTTTCCTTCTTTTTCTCTTAAAATAATAGTTAAGATGTACCCTACAAATTCAGGGACACTAAACTATTTCTCACAAACAATGTGGGATAACCTTTTCATCCACCAACTAATATACAAGCTACATATAACAACTATACAGTCAATTATATTTGAATTGTAGTTCCTAAGATCAAGGAGATTGATCTGCTGTTACTTCAAGCACAATGCAGTGGTAACCTATTGAGATCTAGGTTTGGGCATTCTATTCTAAAAAAATTTAAGACAACCCCTAGGAAACTCTTAAGCCACCAACAGTTACTTCATGTTGATGTACTATAGAATAAATGCCCAACACCATTAGAATAAAATAAAATTCTCAACAAAATATCAAAACCATAATGCTATAACTTCTCTTATAGTAGCACACGATGGATTTAGTGGCCAAAAACCAGTGGAAGGAAATAGGAGAAAGATTCATGATGATTTAACAGCATCACCTTGAGTTCTCAAGTAAAAATAGCAAACAGTCACATTCAGGTTATAAAGCATAAACATTAAAAAAAATGAGTGAACCGATGTTTAAGAGAAAACCCATTCTGCAACCTTTATACATATTGCACAACAAGCTAATAAAGTTCTGGTAGATCGCATCATCAAATACTCATAATGGACATTGATTCACGATCATAAACTATAACTAAGATGAGAAGAAAGCCTTTTTCCAAACCAATGAATGTAGATGGAGTCCTAAAAGATCACAAAACTAAACTCTGAATGCGCTAATACCTCTATTCCTCCTCCCCTCTCTCTTTGTGAAGAACAATTAACTTGAACTCTTAATTGATAAAAGAATTCCTCAATGTATTAATTTTTATTTTTTTCATATTTCTTGTAATCCTTAATATTTTTAATTTTTCATTTTTCATTTTTCATTTTTTATTCTTAGTTTTTTATTTTTAGTTTTGGTTTTGGTTATATATATATGGTAAGTTCCATTGGTCATTTTTCAGGAGAAGCCCCGAAACTTAACTAGCCAATTAGGCTGATATTATTTATTCATTTTATACATAGAAAAAAACTAAAATATACAAATAATAAAATAGAAACAAATGCAAATGTTTTTCAAGTTTCATGCATTTGAAAGAAGATGGGCACCTGGATTCAAATTAATTGATATGAATATATCAATTATTTTTATTTTTTTATTTTAATTAATTAAATACAATTATATTTGAAATTTATTACTTAATGCCAACTATTTCTTTGATAATTTTTCTAACAATAAATACTTACTCAAATTATTCTAGTCAAATACTGTTTTGAGTTTCAGATAGTGTTTTGAGTTTCACAAACTTTTTTGAGTTTCAAATACTATTTTGAGTTTCGAATACTAATCATATTCAAAAAATATATTTTGGTTGGACGAAAATTTTTATATGAAAATAATATATTGTTTTAGTATCTGATAAGATTTTGAAGTTTCACATTCATATAATATTCATATAGTATATTGTATTTTATAAGTTAAAGATACTTGTGAGCGACCGAGATATTACTTTGAGGATTTCGAGGGACATGGCAACTTTGCCGAATGGGACATCCATTTCGTTTATAGGACAGGAACAAATGATTTGTCTCGGGGGGATACGAGACGCTTTGTGTTTAGAGTCGCCACCTGGTTTTCTAAAAACTAGAAAAAGATGAAAAGGACAACATCGGGTCACTTAACGAGTATCGTCCCTAGAAGAGATTCTGAGCCTAGGAGATCTCATATACTTTTTGACTATTTCTCATCATAATACTCAATATATGGCTACCGCGTCACCCTAGTTTTGGTAATGACAGTTGATAAATATGCATTCACACAAGCATATTGATAATAACGAAAAGTATGAGAAATTCAGCATAATTATTTATAAGGCTTTCATAGTAAATACATTTAAAAAAGGAAAGAAGATTGCAGAAATGTAAATCTTGCTCTAATCTAGAAAACACCTGTTAGACAGAAGTTAACACAACTATCTGTAATTCCATCTATTCATCCACTCGGATAATATATAAACACAATGAATGATTAAACAGATACATGTAGTTCATGCTCTAGCATGGATTAATATAAAGCATTTCTAAATGATAAGATAAGTGATAAATGATGATGATTGCATCATTGGACTACAATACTTTAGCTTAGATAAGTAAGCTTTCGTGTTTATTGAATGCATATTGATGCGAAATAATGATTTATTATGAGCAAAACTAAGTAGAGATTATTCAATCAGCATGTAAATTGCCAGTCTCATCACACAGATCACAACAATTTCTCAACTACTAGCGCCGATAAAATAAAATGCAAGATAGTAAAATAAACTTGCAAAAATGATTGTTTGGTCCTCAGATTCGACTAAGCTTGTTTTTGAGTTTTTGAGTTTTTAGCTTCGCAAGATTTTCAAGTTTTCATTGTTGAGAGTGTGAGCAACCGAGGATGTGATTTTGAGGATTCCAAGGGACATGGCAACTTTGCCGAATGGGACATCTGTTACGTTTATGGGACAGGGGCAAATGATTGGTCTCAGGAGGATACGAGACATTTTGTATTTGGAGTCACCACCTAGTTTTTAGAAAACCAAGAAAAGATGAAAGGGATGACATCGGGTCACTCAACGAGTATCGTTCCCAACAGAGATTCTGAACCCGAGAGATCCCATCTACTTTTTGACTATTAGAAAATCAGGAAAAGATAAAAGGGACAACATCGGATCGCACCCTAGTCTTGGTAATGACAGTTGATATATATGCATTCACACAAGCACATTGATAATAATGAAAAGTATGAGAAATTCAGCATAATTATTTACAAGGCTTTCCTAGTAAATACATTTGTAAAAGGAAAAGAAGATTGCGGAAATGTAAATCTAGTCCTGATCTAGAAAATACCTGTAAGATAGAGGTTAACACAACTATATGCAATTCCATCTATTCATCTACTTGGACAGCATATAAGCATAACAAAGATGGTTGATGCATTATAAATGATTAAACAGATGCACATAATTCATGCTCTTGCAAAAATTATTATAAAGTATTTCTAAATGATGAGATAAATAGTAAATGATGATGATTGCATCATTGGACCACAATATCAAAGCTCTAGCTTAGATAAGGAGCTTTCATGTTTATTGAATGCATATTAATGCAAAATGACGATTTATTATGAGTAAAACAAAGCGGAGATTATTCAATCAGCATGCAAATTACCAGTCTCATCACATAATCATAACAACTTCTCAACTGCTGGCAGTGATAAACTAAAATGCAAGAAAATAAAATAAACATGCAAAAATGATTGTTTGGTCCTCAGATTTAACTGAGCTTATTTTTGAGTTTTTGAAGCTTTAGCTTTGTGAGATTTGCAAGCTTTCCTCGTCAAGAGGTCGCAAATGATGTGTGAAATGTAAATTTGTATACCTTTAAAGAGTGCTTTGACAAAGATGTGGTTGGGTTTGGTTCAAAGCCGGTCTAAAAATCCTATGAAAAATATGGAAGGATAGCTAAAAGTGTGTGAATTGGGACTTTTGAGTCTTCAATTCGACAGTGTTTCAGTGTGCATCTACTTTTTGGCTCTCCCCGACTCTTGCCTTCTCTTCCGTAGCTCTAGCCTTATCAAAATGGGCGGTAGAGACCCCTATTTATAATGAAATGCCTAAAAATGTGTGAGAAATAAGGAAAATGCGCGTGATCACGCCTCCGAGGTATGTGATCGCAAGCCTGGGGTGCGTGATCACGGACTTGGGTGCGTGATCGTGCATGATCATGCTCTCTAGCACGTGATCATGCACTCTTGCTCGAGTCAGGCGGCCTTCCTAGGCTTCAATCGCGCTGTTTTATGGGTGTTTTTTGTGGGGTTTTTGGACCTTCCGGATGTTTTTTCGATGTTCATTTTTTTCAAAATTGGCTTCCATTTTCATGCGTGAGCAATGTGTTCGGGTGTGATCACGCACTACAAATTTGCTCACGCGCTACTTCTCGGGGTTATGCGCACTATTTTGAGGTCACTTTGAAAAGTTTTTAGGGCTTACAGATGCATTTCCAACATTCATTTTGTCAAAATCGACTTTCAATTTTCACAAAGTTGAACTCTGGCCTTACGAGATGAACACCGATCTGACGAGTTGCATGTTTTGAGCGACGGTTGCTCGAAATGAGCTACTTATCATTATGGTAATTCATAATTCATAATTCATAAAATCAGGGTACGACTTAATGATTCAGTAGCTGATTTTGCTCAATTCGAGCTTTTTAGACTCACAACATGCTTCAGAGGTGGTATAAATGAACAAACACTTGTCATGTTCGGAGAGATATTTTTATCACTGGACCTTTTTGGGGACAGTTAAAATTTAACATATGACAGTTGCCCCCTACTTTATGTGTGTTGTATAGTGCTCTAGTACTGATGTCAATACACGTGAAGCAAATGCAGAGATGCAAAAAATAGTTTTGGGAAGAGGTACTTACTTGATGGTGTGCCATTAGGTCAAGCTTATGTTTGATATTGTTTCGTTTGATGATGTTTTGTTTGATTGGCGGAGCTGCCGCTTGTTTGTGTGCCTTGTAATTCTCTCAGGTGAGGCAAGATGATGCTTTCATAACCTCCTTAGGTATCAATACAAGTGAAAGTGCTACTATAACCTACTAAGGTGTCAAGCAGATGAAAATGCTACTGTAACCTTCTGAGGTGTCAAGCAATGGAAATGCTACTATAACCTTCTAAGGTGTCAAGCAATGAAGATGCTACTAAGCAGGTGAAATGCTACTAAGCAGATGAGATGCTTCTAAGCAAATGAGATGCTTCTAAATAGATAAAATGCTACTAATCAGAAGAGATGCTTCTAAGCAGATAAGATGCTTCTAAGTAAATGAAATGTTACTAAGCAAATGAGATGCTTCTAAGCAAATGAAATGTTACTAAGCAAATGAGATGCTTCTAAGTAAATAAGATGCTTCTAAGCAGATAAAATGCTACTAAGCAGATGAAATGCTTCTAAGCAGATGAAATGCTTCTAAGCAGATGAAATGCTTCTAAGCAGATGAAATGCTACTAAACAGATAAGATGCTACTAAGCAGATGAAATGCTACTAAGTAGATGAAATGATACTAAGCATATGAGATGCTTCTAAGAAAATGAGATGCTTTTAAGCAGATAAAATGCTACTAAGCATATGAAATGCTACTAAGCAGATGAGATGCTTCTAAGCAGATAAGATGCTTCTAAGCAAATGAGATGCTTCTAAGGAGATAAAATGCTACTAAGCAGATGAGATGCTTCTAAGCAGATGAGTTTCTTCTAAACAGATGAAATGCTACTAAGCAAATGAGATGCTTCTAAGAAAATGAGATGCTTCTAAGCAAATGAAATTCTTTTATGCTTCTAAGCAGATAAAATGCTACTAAGCAGATGAAATGCTTCTAAGCAGATGAAATGCTACTAAGCAGATGAAATGCTACTAAGCATATGAGATGCTTTAAAGCAAATAAGATGCTTCTAAGAAAATAAAATACTACTAAGCAGATAAGATGCTACTAAGTAGATGAAATGCTACTAAGCAGATGAAATGCTACTAAGCAATTAAGATGCTACTAAGCAGATGAAATGCTACTAAGTATATGAGATGCTTCTAAGCAAATGAGATGCTTCTAAGCAAATAAAATGCTACTGAGCAGATGAGATGCTTCTAAGCACATGAGATGCTTCTAAGCAAATGAAATGCTACTAAGAAAATGAGATGCTTATAAGCAAATGAGATGCTTCTAAGTAGATGAGATGCTTCTAAGCAGATGAAATGCTTCTAAAGTAGATGAAATGCTTCTAAAGCAGATGAAATGCTACTAAGCATATGAGATGCTTATAAACAAATTAGATGCTTCTAAGCAGATAAAATGCTACTAAGCAGATGAAATACTTCTAAGCAGATGAAATGCTACTAGGTAGATAAGAAGCTACTAAGCAGATGAAATGATACTAAGCAGATGAGATGCTTCTAAGCAAATGAGATGCTTTTAAGCAGATGAGATGCTTTTAAGCAGATGAAATGCTACTAAGCAGATGAGATGCTTCTAAGCAAATGAGATGCTTCTAAACAGATAAAAATGCTACTAAGCATATGAAACACTTCTAAGCTGATAAAATGCTACTAAGTAGATGAAATGCTTTTAAGCAGATGAAATGCTACTAAGCAGATGAAATGCTTCTAAGTATATGAAATGCCACTAAGCAGATAAGATGCTACTAAGCGAATAAAAATGCTACTGAGCAGTGATGATGCAGTAATGATGCGGTGATAATGTCATTATTCATCGTGTTTTGAGCGTGATTTCATGATGTGTCAATTGTGATGATTGTAGATATGACATGATTGTGTTATCTATGCTTTATTTTTCTTTTTTTTGAATGACTTTCTGAGGCAGTGATGTCAAATGCAGTGTCCTAAAATATACTTTGACAAGTTTGTTCTCAATGAGGAGGCGGTTCTCGGGCAGACTAGTGCAGGGACCTCTACTGTTGGAGCTATAGAGGCTGCTAGGACCAGTGGTGGAGCCTCTTCTCATCCACCTTGACTTTCTTGAGGAGATCCAGTTCCTATTGTCTATAGCCTGGAGACTCATGCTTGGACTATTCATTATCGACCGGTTAGTTTACTTACTTAGCTCTTGCTTTTTTGTAGCTCTAATTATTTGCCTTAGCACTTATTCTATGTGTTGCTCTGATTTCAGCTTTTGTTGTTTGATTTTAGTATTCGTTGTCTGTATAGCTCTAGCTGACATGTATTTTAGCTCTTGTTGTATTTTAGTTCTAGCTGTTGTTTAGCTCTTACTGTAATGTAGCTCTTGTTGTTTAATGTTAGAACTTGCTATAGTTTTAGCTCTTGCTGTAGTGTAGCTCTTGCTATCTGATTTTACTATTAGTACTTGCTGTTTATATAGCTCTAGCTATCTGATTGTAGCACTTACTGTTCATGTGGCTCTAGCTGTAGTGTAGCTCTTGCTGTAGTCTAGCTCTTATTGTAGTCTAGCTCTTGCTGTAGTCTAGCTCTTATTGTAGTCTAGCTCTTGCTTGTTCGATGTTATTACTTGCTATTTATCTAGCTCTAGCTATCTAATTATAGCACTTGTTGTTCATGTAGCACTTGTTGTAGCTTTAGCTCTTGTTGTAATGTAGTTGTTGTTGTAGTTTAGCTCTTGCTTATTTGATGTTAGCACTTGCTGTTTATGTAGCTCTAGTTGTCTAATTGTAGCAGTTGTTGTTCATGTAGCACTTGCTGGAGTTTTAGCTCTTATTGTTGTTTAGCTCTTACTATAATGTAGCTCTTATTGTAGTTTAGCTTTTGCTATAGTTTTAGCTCTTGCTGTAATGTAGCTCTTATTATAGTTTTTCTGCAAAGATGCAAAAAGAGATGTTTTAGTATCTGAAGAAATGTTGTAACTATTTTACCCGTTGGTTGCAGTCCTCTAGGCCTGTCATTCAGTTGCCCGATAGCTTCAATAAGGTTAGCTCATATTATCAGGGTCTTCCTCTATGTATGAAGCAGATGGTTGCTAAGAGAGGCTTTAATGGTATTATTTCTGCTTTTACTTATGGCTCTTATGCTTTGAGTCAGGCTGCGATGTGCGCTCTCATTGACCGATGGATGGATACTACCCACACATTTCGTTTGCCTTTTGGGGAGATGACTAGCACTCCACTTGATTTTGCAGCCATTACTAGGCTGAGTTTTTTCTGGGAGCCTGTCCTTTTTAGCAGTGAGGCAAGTAGTTTTGCCATTGTGAGGAACAGATGGCTGAAAGATTTATTCAATGTTACTGCTTCTGTGAAGTC
The DNA here is from genome assembly GCA_949671775.1 of Mallotus repandus. NCBI lineage: Eukaryota > Viridiplantae > Streptophyta > Magnoliopsida > Malpighiales > Euphorbiaceae > Mallotus > Mallotus repandus. The sequence goes on from CATIWM010669829.1 coordinate 22,133, forward strand.
TTGTTGCTCCTTTTTGATTCGGTGTATGCAACTTGTAGAGAAGGTAAGTTTAGAGTACGGTGCAGGTCTTGTTAACTCTGAGCAGTTGGCTAAGTGTTTCTTATTCTATCTTATGAGTGTTGTTATCTTCCCAAATGCCTCCAGCACTGGCTTCCTACAGTTGTTACATATCCTGAGGAACTTGAGGGATCTACTAAAGTATAATTGGGGCACAACCACTTTTGCCCACATGTATTTTGGTATGGATGCGGCTTGTAGAGGACACTCGCGCTTTTATAGCTACTTATTCGTGCTGGATGTGAGTGTGGTCTCTTGCTTTTGGATTGTTTCATCTTTGATCCCTGTGAATTTGGCACTTGCTTCTTATGAACCTGATGCAGTCTTCCGTCATCGTCATCCAAAAGAACCCTTGTCTTATTAACTTCTTAGCTAGAATGGCGCCATTCATGTGCAGACCACAAACACCCTCGTGTACTTCTTCCATTGCTTTAGCAACTTCTGTCTCGTCCAGACATCTGAGTTATATCCCACCTAAAGTTCTTCTACATAATACACCTTGGTGTGATGTGAATTTTGATGCCAGTTGTCGTATGACTGCCTTGTCTTTTTTGACTGCCCTCTCAGGTAAATTCTCTTTGTGAGGTATTGCTATATATCATAGAACCAGGGTTTATTGTCTACTTTCATTTATGCTATTCTGAGGCATTTTGTGCCTAGGTTGCTCTGATTTGAGAAGAATTAGAGGCTTCATTAAAAATAAATTCCTAATTTTATACTTTAGAGATTTCTAAAGAACGACTCGATCTAAGACCTGACTCGACTAAGACTCAAAACTTCGGATCAATTTGATGTCACGTTTTACGAGAAATCTACCAAAAATTTGGCCGATTCTCCTTTGCAAAACATACATCTCTCTACAAAAAGTAGAGTCGTTCCTGCACGCAAACACACTTCTAAGATATTCACAATTCATTTTCTCGGGTTGGGCCCTCGAACTACATTTATTGTCCAACACAATTCACAATCAATAAAATAATATATATCCCAATAATTCACCAAAAATCATAAAAATTCATTTAAATACCACAAGTCAATTTATTTACATAATGAAAACAAAAAAGGCATTTATTTCCAAAATAAATAATAAAATTCTAATTTATAATTAAATTTCATTATTAAAATATAATCTTTCAAATTTTTCAATTAAATAGCATTAATTACAAATAATAATTTAAATTGTTAAAATATATAATAAACTAACTTTTTCCAAGAATTCATTTTTCACATAAACTTTCGAAACATCATAATAAAAATTCTACACATAATTTCAAAAAATTTCCTTCACAAAGTTTGCTCAACATACAACAAAGAATTTATTAAAAATATAAAAATTTTCTGACCCGGGACTGTCCGGAACAATAAGGTGAACAATATTCCGAACCCAAAAAAATTCAAGATTTTCAGAAAAATAAATAAAAATTATCTTTAGATAGCTCACAACCTCTATGATAATTAATCTCAAATCAATTATATCAAATCAAATCAAATTCAAGCTCAAATTAACCAAAAACTCAAAATACTAAAAATAAAATTATTAAAAAACAGAGTAGTTACTGGAGTTGAAACTCTAAATGGTTTGAAGATTTGAGAAGCCTGGAGGATGAGCTTCCAATAGAGACCAACGTCGGCTCTCGTCGTGGCCGGAAGCATCTCCGGTGAGCTAAGGAAGAATCCGACCAAAACTTGAAAAAAAAAACAAAGAGAGGACGATGGAGCTCGCTGGAAATACTGCAGGCAGTGGAGGCACGCGTGATGGCAAGGTGGTCGGACGGTGACTCAGGTGGCGTCAGTCTGGTGGTTTGACGTGAGGAGAGGAAAGAAAGAAAATAGAGAAAGAAGAAGAATAGTCGAAAATTAGATGCTGTCCATTTTTCTTAATAAAAAGCATAAGAGGAAAAAATTTTAAATAATTTAATTTAAATTAAAATAACATATAATATTAACTCACTTTAATTCTCCACCACACAACATATATATATACACACACACACATATATATATATACACACTTAAACATTTTTAAAGTGTATTAAAATACACTAAGTCAATAATATTAAAATAATATTCGACAAAATTTCAAATTTAATTTTACTAATAATCAAATATCATAATTAATAAAA
>CATIWM010669960.1:0-10211 GCA_949671775.1 Mallotus repandus
GGTGTGTAGCTCTCAAATGAACTCTAGAGCATGTTTAAATATCTTGAGCATAAAAAATATGGCTGTTGGAGCCATTAATTACATCTCCAACCCCTCTTGTTCTTCATTAAATAAAAAATAACTTTTTGCAGTTGAAATGCCGCTCATGGTCGTGACGGGAGTGTCCAACTCATGACCGTTGAATAATATAGCCATTGGAGTGTGCAGAGAGCCGTTTAGGCTTGTCAGCTACCCATCATGAGCAGCTCACGATCATGAATAGCACTCGTGAATGGCTCAGAATTCTTGCACTGAAGGAAGCTCAAAGGAAGGCTTCAGAAGGGCTGCTCATGAGCCCCCTCATGATCTGGAGGGTGGCTCATGAGCAGCCACCTGCACACTCAAAAATATCCAATTTTGAATCTCTTATGCTTTCACACAACTTGAATACTTGCATAGGATGCTCCTTTTAAAGAGTATTTCAAATCTTCAAACTTAAATAAATATTTTGATTTTTTAATCAAAACCTACACACTTAAATAAAACAATTAGTAATCTAAATTGCTTGTCAAAGTCAAAATTATGGAGTTGATCATATAACAATTGTCTCTGTAGGTGGTCATACTCTAAAATTAAACATTCTTAGCACTTCTCTACAACCTTGGCATATAAGCCTTACTCATAGGCCCAATCAGCCAATTACAAAATGCACAAAAGCTAGGGATCCCCTAAAAGTAACAACTGAATTACGAAGTCTAACAAAAATTCTGAAAGCTACAACTATGGTACCATCGTTCTTTGAAACTATAGCCGATGTTTTACTAACAAATCAACTCACGTTAAAGAAATGACATTGTTTCATATTGCATTTTCTTATCATATATAGAATATTGTAAGAATTCAGTTGATTTCTAACTAGTAAATTAATTAAACGAGAGAGTTTGGTTCCTCAACAAATCATTTTTTAGGCTAGTAACAACTACACAATACGATCAAAAATTAGTTTTATATCTAATATGGCATGAAAATATCTCGTGTTTGTAAAAAAAATTATTTTACATTGCATTTTTTTAATAATAATAAAATATTTGTGAGAATTCAGTTCTAACTAGTAACATAGTTAAAAGGGAATCTACTTGAAATATTAAAAAAATTTCAAAACATATTGATCTCCATTTGTTTCTAACAAAATTTTGAAGTAGATCGTTTTAGAAATTCAAAACTTTTGGAACTTTTACAAAATTATTTAAAATAATTTTGTGGACCTTAATTTCAGAGTTTAAATAATGAACTTAATTAATATCAAAATGATAGTTTTTCAAGAAGTAACTCAATGTACAATTTTTTGATAAGTAAAATAAGAAAACTAGAAACTTGTACATGTACACTTCAATCAAATGCATGACAAATCACCATAATCTATTCTGCTGGTGTAATCTTAATAGAATATTTATTTTATCCAAATTCTAGAAATTACTTAGACAAGTTGTTTATTTCATTAGTTTCACTAAAAACAGCCTTTAACATAAAAAAAAAAAGAATGATAAAAGAAAAAACATAATGGAAATGACGTCAATATTATGATTAGCAATTGATGCTTCAGGATAAAATTGGCCATTCTAAACGTTTTTAGCCTTTTAAACGAATTAAAATTTTTTAAAACTTAATTAATAATAAAAATGCATTATTGAAAGATTCTTGTAATGGCCTGACACATCTTTTTATCAAATATCACATTTATTTTAAATACTATGTAAAATAATAAAATATTATAATTTAAAATGTGAAAAAAGTGAAAAGAATGACCTCATTTTAAATTATAAAATTACTTATGTATTGTTAAATTATAATACATAGAACGAATTAATATACTATAAAATCACTTTTTCTTTCCATTTTTTGATTTGATAAAATATGATTTGATTTAATTCCTTTATTTTTTAAAATAATATTAATATTCAAAATTTATTAAATTTTAACTAGTTTGATTTGATTGGATTAGAATTATAAAGGCAACAAACCCAAGCCAAGGAATTTGGGTGGTAAGGTGTCAACCAAAGACACCTACCTACTGCGGTTCAAACCCCGTGGGTGTCCCCCTCTCCGACTTTGGTCAAAAAAATAAATTATAAGGAACAAATATTTTTCAATAATTAATTTAAAATGACTATATACTTTACAACTCGAATTTATAATGTTGTTTACTTTTACCAGTTGATTTCGACAATTGTCGATAGCATCTTAAATTGAGATTAATTTAATTTATTTTGATATAATTTTTTGTATGAAAAGGGGCTTTTGCTACGATGCAAATGTTTGTATCTATGTAAATAAAATTAGAGTCGATGAATTTATTTTTATTTAATTATAACCATTGATCATTTTTATATACTAATACCTATAAAATATATCAATGATTATAATTAGATTGGTAGTAATCTAACGGTTATAATTTTATTTGTATAGATACAAATGTTTGTATTGTAAAATGACTTATGAAAAGGTGGATGGAACTGTAAAATTTCTTAAATTTATTTTAAAGTTAGTTCATGTCCAAAATACATACTTAGCCCTGATTAGTCATGTCATTTTTGGCATCCACAATCTTATTGTCTAGTAAAATTAATATTTTCTTCTAATTGAAAAGAAAAAAAAATGAATAGTAGCATTAAATAAATTTCCAAACATAAAAAAGCAATTATAAAAAAGCAATTAATAAGAATCGACAGGTGGAAATAGAAAAAACTAGTATACAATTTTGCAACAATGCAATATACAACAGGAGAAATATATATTCCAAATAATTTAAGGGGAATTATAATTTGCCCTATGTGGTTTATTATATTATATTATTTGATTTTTAATATTTAAAATTTATATTATTTACCCTTTTAATTTTGTAAAATTACATTATTTACTCATTCCATCAAATTTTCTATCATAATTATTGTCAAATGACATGACAAATTTCAAGCAAATACTATTTGCCCTCTACATTTGAATATATTATACTTTTTGGCTCTCTATTTGATATATTATATTATTTGCCCCTAAAATTTATAAAATTTATTTTTTTGTTAAATTAATTGTTTAACAAAATATATGTTAAATTAAATTATCATTAATTGACTATAAAAAATGACAATTTTATTAAAAATAATTTAATAAAATTAAAATAGTTAATTTTAGTTAATTTTATTTTTAACCTATTCAAAATTTTAATCATATAACAACTAATTACTTCTAATCTTAAAATATCTTTACTTAAATATCAACTTAAAATATTTATATTGCATAAAAAAAATTAACCAAATAAATTCTCTTTTTAATTGTAAAATTTGATTTTTATTTGAATTGTTATTTTAGATTAATTGAGTAAATAAAAATATATTTATGAACAAAATTAATAATTTTTAATAATTTAATTTGTATACAGTAAAAAATATAAATTCTAAATATTAGGGACAAACAATATAATATATTCAAATAGAGTTGGGGAGGGGGGATAGTATAATTTATTAAAGTAGAGGGGGCAAATAGTATTTTTTTTAATACTTGTAATGTCAATTAACAGTAATTGTGACAGAAAATTTGCCGGAAGTGATAAATAATATATTTTTACAAAATATAAGGGGGAGATAATACAAATTTTAAATAGTAGGGACCAAATAGTGTAATATAGAAAACTACAGGGGCATATAGTAATTTACCCATAATTTGAAATCATCAATAATTTGCTTCTAGAACATAAAATTAACATGAAAGAAACCAAAGCAATCAGTTATAGTTAATGAAAGAAACCTATCAATCCTTATCAGGAAATCAAAGATCCTACTTGTTCCAATAAGGAAAAACAGGGATGCTCTGTTCATTTCTAAAGAAATTTCCAGGATCAACCTTACTCTTAACATGAACCAACCTGTCGAAGTTCTTTTTAAAATACTTGATTCCATAAACTCTCCCTTCCAAGTAGCTTTGCTTCTTTCCATCATTATGGTTGATACCCAGATCAAGATCTCTGTAATTAAAGAATGCTTCCCTCGGATTCTTTGTCACATAAGGAGTCATGAAGTTGTATAGCTGCCTAGTTAAGTCCATGTAGTGGTTTGCTGCTTCTGTTCCATCCTCATTCCAGTTTGTTGCATACATAATCTTCCATAAATTTCCAGCTCTATGTGGAAATGGAATTGCTGTTGATGGAATTTCACCCATTTTTCCACCGTACGGATTGAATGTTAATGATAGCACTTGGAGCTCCATCATTTTAGTCCAAAGCTTCTCCAACCCTTCTCTTGGTATTGGTTTATTCACATAATCTGATTTTATCTTTATGTGTCTCAGCGCTTGCGGTGTTCGACTGAGCAAAGCAGTAGCTGGTGTTCCAGTTGGGAAGTCTGCCCAAAACAGTTCCGATTCCAGCCAGCTCATTTGAACACAATCAGATTGAGCCAATCTCAGTTCAGGAAAGTCTTTGTTCATGATTGAAAGCAGCCGAGCTGAGTCCCCAAGGAACAATGCCAGAAACGTTGCTCTTACTGTCTTTCCATTGCTTTGAGTTCCATTAATGACATCCATGGTAAGACTGATGAAGAGGTCATCATCCAGATTGTATGCAATTTGTTGCCATTTATTGACAATATCTGTTGCATTCTGTTCTAAAGTTCTGCGAACTAGGAAAACAGTTACTACTTGAGGAACACGAACAATGTTAATTTTGTATGATACTACTACTCCAAAGCTAGCTCCTCCTCCACCTCTTATAGCCCAGAAAAGATCTTCTCCCATTGATTTTCGATCAAGAAGTCTGCCATTAACATCAACGAGTTGCGCATCAATGATGTGATCGGCAGAGAGGCCGTATTTTCTCATCATGTTGCCATAACCACCACCACTCAAATGACCACCAACGCCCACTGTAGGGCAAACGCCAGCTGGAAAGCCATGAACGTTACTTTTCTCAGCAATTCTATAGTAAACTTCACCAAGGATTGCTCCAGCTTGAACCCAAGCAGTTTCACTTTCTACATCAAAATCAATACTTCGAAGATTGAACATGTCGAGGACGAAGAAAGGAGCATCTGATACATAAGAAATGCCCTCGAAGTCATGGCCTCCGCTTCGGATTTTCATCTGCAAACCGTGTTTACGGGAACAAATGACCGAAGCTTGAACATGAGATTCATGCAATGCAGTAACGATAACGAGTGGTTTTGGGGTTGAGGACAAGTTGAATCGAAGATTTCGAATATAAGATTGCAAGACAGAGGAGTACGAAGCATTGTTAGCTGTGTAAATTGCAGTGGAAATAGGATGAGAAGGCTGGGAATAGTTCAAAAGACACTGAACATAGTTTTCATCATTAGCTGAAGAATGGTTTGTTGAAGTTGCCATCCATGAAATGGAGAGCAAAAGAATTGGAAGCAATAATGAAACAAGTAATGATCTTGAAGATGCCATTTTATTTTTGTGTGATATATTGGTATGTCATCTTGCAAGATGGAGCATTGGAGATTTATATAGAGATTTATGATTGAAAATTATTATTGAAGTTGGTTAAAAGTGGTCAAGTTACCCACCAATAATTTTTTTGACCAGAAAGATTCAAAGTAAAAATGAGAGAAGGAACACAAATCTGCCTTTGGCATTTTAATTTTAATATATAATTGATGATTAGCTATCTAGAATTAATAATTTCTGCATTGCCATTGATACGTACGAACACCATTCACATGTGCTAGCTAGCTATTCAGTTAGATATTTTCTCCGAATTCATTTTGAAAAGTCTCATCTTTTAGTTTTTGTAATAAAAGGTTTTGAAACTTGTAATTAGGAAGTTTCAAATTTAGAGCCTTCTACAAGAAAATAACAATTACGAACTAATAATGAGTAATAATAAGACAACTAAATTATTTTGAGAATTTCATAAATTTGTAGAAATAGAATTGGCACGCCAAAGAACCATCAGATCTACGATTTTTTTTTTTCTAATATAGACTGTTGTTGTTTGGATGTCTTTATATAAGCAAAAGAAAAAGAAGGACAATAAAGAAAATGAACTAAACCGAAAGGATGCATCAGCTATGAGAGATGCAGTGGATAATAATAACAATAATAATAATATTTATCATAGTATTCATACATACATACATACATATATATATATATATATATATGAATGATCATTAGAGATACAATACAAAACTTAAATAATTACTAAATAATCATAAAAATAACCTCAAATATCTAATTTTAAAAATAATTAGGATGCAAATCCACTTGCTATCTCAAGGGGACATTTGACCAGCGTTTGTAATTCACCAAATGTAATTCCTTCTCATTAACTGCATACTCAGACGCGGATTGGACTGGTTACCTAGATGATAGAAGGTTTATTGGTGGTTTTCTCATTTATTTCGGAAATGATGTTATCGCCCGGAATTCTAAGAAGCAACGGACAGTAGCAAGATCATCGATTGAATTTGAGTTTCGCGCAGTGCTCGATGTAAGTATGGAGTTAAAATGGTTGACACATTTTGTTAAACCTTGAGGGTTAAAATAGTCATTTTTTATGGTTACAAATAATTAAGTAATATTACATTTAATCCGTGTGCTTAAGTGTCTATATTCAAGTAAATTAAATTTGCATTAATCAGTTGTGACACAAGCAGTGACAAAAAAATTATGATCATAACTGCACAAGTCAAGCTATGAAAAGTCAGCTTTTTGACTTTGTTAAGTCTGCAATCCTATCATGAGTGATGACAGACTCATCATGATCATGATACAGTGGGAAGATGGAAGATCAAATTTTTATCGAGATCTGAAGTTAAATTTGGTCAAACTTGATGGGAATCTTCATTATAAGTGGTCACAAGCAAGTTCCAATCATTATAAAAAATTTTAAAGCAAAATTATGAAGATTAAAATTGCAATTTTCCAAAAATTCCTAAAGGTTATTATAACCAGTGTCACCACCAGTGTTATGATCATGACGGGCTAAATTATGACCATGACTAATTTTTTATATTATGATGACCAATTCCAAAAATTTTAGAATGTTGTCATGACCATCGTCACCACCATTGTTATGATCATGAAAGCGCGCAGATTCAAATTTCTTTTTGGCGCCCTGATAATTATGATCATGACTATAATTTAAGGGATAAATCATTGGACCCTTTTTAGGACAGTCACAACTTGATGTATGACAATGACCTTTCAACTCTACCTGTGGATGAACTTCATGGGAAGCTTCTCACCCATGAGATCAAAATGACTCAAGTAGTTGAAGAAGAAAAGACCAAGAAGGAAAATAGTGTTGCTCTCAAAGCAAGTAAAGACACTAGTGATAGTGAATCAAATGACGATGATGATGAGTATGCTATGATTTCAAGAAAAAATTAGAAATCTCATCATGAAGAAGAGAAGAGGATTTAAGAAGCAAGACTCAAGCAACAATGATCAAGTCATTTGCTATGGATGCAACAAACCGAGTCACATTAAATCCGAATGTCCAAAGTTGAAGAAATCCTTCAAGAAAGATAAGAAGGAAAAAAAGGAAAAGAAACAAGCACTTAAAGTAACTTAGGATGATTCTAGTAAATCTAGTGATGACAACACCGATGAGGAAGTTGCTAATCTTTGCTTAATGGCATTAGAGGAACCTTTAAATGATGAGGTAACTCTAGACTTTGAATCCAATGATGAAATGTTACTTGCTTGTGAAAAATTGATGCATAAATGTGATAAATACTTGTCTAGAATTAATTCACTCAAAGAAATGGTAAAAACTCTAGAAGAAGAACTTGAGAAGTCAAGATCCTTTAATGAAAAGTTAACCAATTCATTGAATGAATGTAATTCTAAGAAAATTGAGATTGCTAATGAAAATGCAAAACTTATTGAACAAAATGTATTTTTTTTTGAAAAAGAAAATGGCAATCTCAAGGAGTCCATTTCTAGATTTAACAAAGGAAAGGAAATTCTTGATGGTATGATTTCTATGACTTCCACTCCTTTAAAATCTAAAGGTGGAATTGGTTTTGAAAATGCTTATGCTAGATCTTCAAAAGTTGTAAGCCTAAGTACTCTAATTACTAAGGTTTACCAAAAACCTAGTCTCAAAATAATGGACTTAAAAAGTCTAATGGAATTAAGACTAACAAGTTTAGAGCTGATTGCTCAAGAGGACACAAGCATAGGAAATACAATCATGCTCATTCTTATGGTTTTAATAGTTTTAAAATAAAAGAGCATGCACAAAGTTTTAGATGTCATTATTATGGTGTGATGGGGCACAAAAATTCTAGATGTTATAGTTGAAAGACTCATTTAGGTTAATCAATTGATGGATCTTTCAATGCTAACCCCCAAGGACCAAAATATATTTGGGCACCTAAAGTGAGATGAGCTATTTCTATGTAGGTGTGCTTGAAATCCACAACGCTGAAAGAAAAGTGGTATCTAGATAGTGGATGTTCAAGACACATGACCGGGAAGGCAAACCTCTTCACTCATTTGGAAATGAAGAAGGGAGAAAAAGTTACATTCGTGACAATGCCAAGGGTAAGATTGTTGGCATTGGTTAAGTTGGTAAGAAAGACTCTACTTACATTGAAAATGTTCTTTTAGTTGATGGTTTAAAGCACAATCTACTTAGTGTTAGTCAATTATGTGATAAAGGTAATAGAGTGACTTTTGAACCAAAGAAATGCTTTGTAACTCATATGGAAGAGAACAAAGTTATTTTCGAAGGTGAAAGAGTCAACAATGTTTATACTATTGACTTAAGCTCTTTGACTAACCAAGGTGTTAAGTGCTTTGTTGCTATTAAGGATGAAATTTAAATGTGGCATAGGAGACTTGGTCATTCTAGCATGGACCTCATTAGAGATCTATGTAAAAGAGATCATGTCATTGGCCTACCCAAAGTAAAATTGCAAAAGGACAAAATATGTGGAGCATGTCAAATGGGTAAGCAAGTGAAAAGTTCATTTAAAGCCAAAAATAAGGTAACCTCTACTAGACCTCTTTAATTATTAGATATGGATCATTGGTCTTTATAGAGTTGCTAGCCTAGGTGGTAAGCACTATGCATATGTCATTGTCGATGACTACTTTAGATTTACTTGGGCACTTTTTCTTACTCATAAGGATGAATGTTTTTAAGCTTTTAAAATTCTTACAAAAAGAATTCAAAATGAAAAAGTTTTTAAAATCTCTTCTTTAAGGAGTGACCATAGAAAAGAATTTGAAAATGACTATTTCAAAACATTTTGCAATTATTATAATGCAAATTAGCATAGTCATTTAGGGTAGTTATGTTTTATATTTTCTTTGTTTTATATATGTTTGTTCAAGAATTGCACTATTTTTCTTTATCTTTGTTGTTCTTACTTTAATTTTGTGTCTTGTAGGTTTTCTTGAGCTTAATCCATACATAGAAGTGCATTTAAGCAATTTAGAACAAAGAAGGGTTTTAGAAATGCAAGGGAAGAAACAAGAGAAGAGTGCCAACTCGGCACATTCATGCCGAGTTATAACAGTCACCAGTTGTGCCGACTCGTCATAAGAGAGGCCGAGTTATGACCTGCAAAGGAGACACGTGCCAACTCAACACAGTGGTGCCGAGTCATTCTAGAGAAGGGTTGTGCTTAGTTTCTTTTGAGTCAGCACAGTGGTGCCGACTCATCCTTCACACCTCTTCATTGCACCCCTTTCATATTCGTACCTATTCTAAGGGGCATGAATTGGGAAGCCTGGAAGCCTATAAATACATGAAGTTGGCTATATTTTAGGCATGAAAAACATTCTAGTTTAAGCATTAAAACAGTTAGTATCTTTGTTAGTTTTGTTTTTAAGAAAGTTGAGATTACTTAGTGTTCAAAGATATATCCAAGCAACAGGAAGAAGATATCAAGAGTTTTTGCTACAATCAAGTAACTTTCTAGAGAGCATTCAAGGGTTTTATTAATACAATCTTTTCTCCATTATTTCTCTTATTTTAGTTACTTAATGCTTGTAATACGTCTTTGTTGTTCTTTGATATTGAACACTATGTATTTTGGCTAAATCCTTGCATGTAGAATTACAATGATGAATTAATTTAAGAACTATATTTTTATCTTTCACTATTTATGATTTAATTTCAATTAAGTGCAAATTGTGTTACGTATGCTTGATCACCATATGTGACTTGTTAATCAATTATTCACAATGAGAATTGGGATAAT
>CATIWM010669962.1:0-15907 GCA_949671775.1 Mallotus repandus
CTGCTTGAAGTTGTGTGTTTGCTAGTGTGTAATGTGTGTTACATATGTGGAATTGTGAGCAATAAATTTGATATCAATAAATATGTTATGTGTTAGTCACATGCATACAATGTATGCTTGACATCCTTAACAGGTGTCACAGCTATTCTCCCTCTTCCATTAGTATTCTGTTTTTTTCAGGGCAAAAGACACATTTTTGCAACAAATCCAGAAAAAAGGAAGTTAGAGGGAATCAAATACACCAAAAACAATAACAAAAGCATCAATCTTTTGTTGCTATTTAAAATTATTTTGAAGAACAAAAGATTGATGTTTAAATAAGAAATTGGATCGATGGATTTTAAGGAATAACGAGGTGGACGTTATGTGTTTTAGACGAGGTGGAGATTTGAAGACGAAGATGAGCTTGGAGGTTTGAAGAAGAAGACGAGTTGAGAGGTTTAAAGAAGAAAGTGTTAGGGATTTTAATTTCTAATTTTGGGATTTAGAGATTTTATTAATGTATTCAATTAGGAATTTAGGGATTATAATTTTTTTTGAGTTGTAAGTTATGGGCCCCACATAATGACATGGAAGCTGAGTAGGTAGCTTATGTGGAGCATATTCTCAGAATATTACTATTCCAATTGACACGTCAGAAATTTTTCATCGGAAATCATTAAGAGACTGTGAATTAAAACTAAAATAGAATTTAAGGGATTGAAAAGAAAAAAAAATTAAAATTGTGGTATCATTTTAAAATATTGGGCAAAGTTATGATACCAACGGTGTAATAAATCCGTATATGTTGATATTTGTCATTTTTATAATTACAGGTTTATTTTGCATATTTTTGGGGATTTTAGAGCTGGCAGAGTAGAATATTAATCATAATTTTATCAAGGTGAATTTTTTTTAAAACATACTACGATTCTCTCTTCAAAGTAAATTTATTTTTGCTACTTCACTCATCAATGCACTACCACAACTTTGACACACTTCCCTCTAATCATCAAAGCAAATTGCTTTGGCTGTCCCTTACCTCTCCTGCACACATTACTCACGCCTTTGGCAAATTTGGAAGAGCATCATGCACAGTCACCTCTCTTTTGCTTAGTGGCCAATTAAAATTTAGCATTGGTTGCCAAGTTTACTTAGCTGCGAAGTATTCCACCACCAAATTCTCTTTTCTTTTTGAATAATTATTCACATATAAGCCGTCATACAAGGGAACCCACCAATAATATTTAAAAAAAACAAATAACTTGATTTTGAAACCTCCGAGTACTGCGGTCAAATGATCAACAAATAAGTAAGCTGAGATGTGGGGTTTCCCCTACAAACTCTCTGATGCTTAAGTCAAAGAGAGAGTGTAGAGAGAGAGAGAGCAATAAGCTAAAGAAATAGAATGAATAGTTGAGGGGGAAGTGAGGAGTATTTATAGAGAGTATAATGCTCAAACCTGAGAGGAATAAGATTCCTCTTCTATGTAGGACTTGTTCTTATTTAGGAGGTTTTCCTTCCTAATCCGGGACTCTTCCTGATAGGGAACTCCTTTTCCTATTTGACTTGGACATCCTTGTTTTGCAAGTAACCTTTTATTTAGGAAAATAAAGTATCAATTAAATAGGAATTTACATGAGGGATATCAAGAGTCCCACCCACAAGTGTGGTTGGATATTTATGTTCGAGATTTCTAAAGTTCAACATATATGGTGATGATAACTCAGAGTAAAGAGTTTCGATGAAGAGATGGAGGATCAAATGTTGATGCCGAAAGGTGAGCTGAGGTGGCCAACCTTAGTCACTAAAGGTTGAGATGCTCGGTACCGAGTCTTCGAATTTTGGATGTCTGAGTGAAATAAGGAGAAGCCAGTTGGACTTACACAAATGCTCAACGTTAATACACATTCTGAGGGATTAACCCACCAGTGTTATTGCAACACGCAGAATGGGACCAGCCAGTGCTGGAAAGTAATGTGAAGGTGCTAGTTTCCATATATACTAGACTTTGAGAGATGCTCGGTGCAATATAGCAACCCGAGGATACGAGTTTTCATATATACTCAACTTTGTGAGATGCTCGATGCAATATAGTGACCCAAGGATGTAAGTTTCCATATATACTCGACTTTGTGAGATGCTCGGTGCAATATAGCGACCCGAGATTTGGGATAGCTGGCTGCGAGATGCGCGATTTGTAAGTTTCACACCTTTTGATATGCTTTTTGAATTTGTGTAACTGCTATGTCTATTCGTTTGTCAGAAGATGAGATGTTTCAGCACGCCGTCCCACTGAAGAATCACATTAGTTGAAAGGACAGTTGTATTGATAACGACACTGGTAATGAGTGTTTATGGCAGGGATGTGTTTGGCCAATTTACCCTTGAGAGATGTCTTTTAAGCATTTCTTCCTAAGGGTGCTTGATGTCCTTCTGGATTCTTCTTTTGCTTTATAAATATCAAATTTTGTTATAGAGGAAAACTCTCACTGCGCTTCCTTATTCATTTTGCTTCTTGCATCGTCTTATGTTCTCTGCTTGCTCATCTGCTTTTGTTACTATTTGCTACCAGAATTTCTCAAAATTTCAGGTGAATATTCTTTTGCTCTCATTAGTATTTGCTTTTCTTCTTCTTCTTCTTACTTTGTGATGGCTCCACAAGAATAAGTGAAGTTGGATATAATCGAATCTAGAGTGGATAAGAGTATATTGGTATGGTATATGCGAAGATATAGTATTCCAAATGACTTCTTATTGCATACTGTTAAGATAGGTTTTAGGGCTCATGATCCTTTTACAGATATGGTGAGGATGGTAGTGTATGCAGACCAATTAGAAGGTGGTCTGTGATTTCCTATGGATCCATTTGTTAAGGCTTTTTTAAATAAGTTTAACATTGTGCCTGGGCAACTCCATCCCAATAGCTATAGGATCTTAACTGGGTACATAGAGCTTGCACATAAAGAGAATAGAGAACCAGACTTAGAGATGTTTCGGTTCATGTATAGTTTGAATAAGAAAAAGGGGGAACTGACCTTCTCATTGTCAGCTACTCTAAATAATAGTATTGTTATGAAGCTTTAGGATTTATAGAAGTCTTGGAGGCACAAATTTTTCATAGTTGAACATCCTTCAGATTTAATTAATATTCGACGTATGTGGGTAGACGAATGCCATAAAGTGAGGCGTCTTCCTAGTCTACCTAAGGAGGATAAATAATTGGTGCACCGGTTGCACGAAGAAAGCATAATTAAGGGCAAATCTATCAAGAATTACTCTCATCGATATATTTGATGAGTTTATTCTGGAGATAGGACTATAGCTGGTAAATTCTTAGCTTTTAAAGGTATATTCTGACTTCGTCATTTCATTTTATTTTGTAGATGGCTGATTATTTCACTTTTGCAGACGAAATGAACATTGCAGATGATGAGCAATCAGAGTCACTGGGTCTAGATCCGGATCTCACGGATTTGACCCAGGAGGAAAGTGATCCTGAGGTTTATTTTAATCCACCTTCAATAACTGCTGAAGATTTGGCGACGCCTCCAGTGCAGGTGGTGGCTACCGAAACCACCAAAGTTCTGAGAAAACGTACTCAGGAGCTAGATCTGGATGAAGAGGAGCTGATAGAGGGAAGCAGGTTATTCATCAAACATTCGCGGATCCCTGGATGTTCAGATATGAGGAAATTTTTCCTCTAGAAGATGAATCCTCTAAGCATTGAAAATGCTCAAGTTTGAGATCAAGATGCTGAGGCCTTGCTTCTTCCAAAGGATATATTACGATGGATGGACTTAGAGAAGGATGAGATACCCAACACTCTAATTTCACAGACCCTGGAGGTACCTGTTTGAATTTTTTAGATTTGCATTTGTTTTTAAGTTTTTTGAGACTTGATGCTTTCCTTTCCCAGCTGGTACAAGGGTTGTTGCTGTGGAAGGACAACCAATACTTTCTAAGGAGTGAAAAAAACTTGAAGTAGGAATGACTTTATTCTATTAAGCTAGAATATGAGAAGAAGCTTGACACAAAAAAATGTGCTCTGAAGATTGCAGAGACGGAGCAAGCGAAGGGGAAGTTCGAAGTTGAGTCTTGTCAGAAAAAGATTAAAGAACTCGAGCATACCCAGGCTCAGCTAACCAAAAGAATTGAAGAGCAGGATGCCGACCTGGACACTCTAAGGAAAAATCTGGCTAAGGAGAAGGATGCTCAGAAGGAAGATTTGAAGTCTTACTGGGAAATGGTAGTTGGATTTCTCAAGGCTTACAAGTCCGTGCTTGCTCAGCATGAAGATCTAGATTTCTCTAAGCTGGAGAAGATAATGCCTAGTGATCTAGCTAGGCTAGCTTCTGAGGTTGAGACTGCAAAGAAGTCTACTTTGAAGCAGCGAAAAGACTTGAAGGCTGCATGAATGAAAGTTACTGCTGCTAAGGGGGCTACTTCTGAGCAACCAAATAAGCCTGAAGTTATTGGAGAGAAATCACCTGCTGCTATTAAAACAACTAAAAGTCAACCTTTTGAGAAACTGAGTTCAGTGTCTGTTGATGTTGGATTGCCTTTAGAATCTGGGGCTAATGTTGAATAATTTCCTTCTTTTTTTTTGAATGTAGAATTGCTTTGAGTATCAATGGAAAGAGTACTTTTATTTCTCTATTTCTTTATTTAAGTACAATTTGTCTATTGGTAATATTTCCTCAGACTGTCTGAGTTCTAATATCTAGGCAATATTTTACCTTGTAAATGTTGTATCTTGTATGCACCCTTAGTAGTTTTTTCTGTGATATGATAAGAGCCTTCCCAGTTGGGTCCAAATTTTCCTATTCCAGAATTGCCTTGCTGATGTCTGCTCTTCTCAGCACCAAGTCTTCGACTTTGAACTGTTTTGGCTGAACATGTTTATTGTGATATCCAGTGGCTCTTAATTTCTGAGATTCTGAGATAATGAATGCTCGTTCTCTTCTTTCTTTCAATAAGTCTAAACATATTCGAGCATTAATATTGTTGATCTCCGGATCCAATTCTCCTATTACTCTATAGCTTAATGACTTGATCTCCATAGGGATCACAATATCCATTTCCATAGGTTAGTCTGAAAGGTGTTTCTCCAGTTGAATTTTTAGGTGTTGTTCTATATGTCCAAATAACATTTTTGAGCTCTTCAACCCAGTTCCCTTTCTTTTCATGCAACCTCTTCTTCAATCCTTGCATAATGATTCTGTTGGTAATTTTCGTCTGCCCATTTATCTGGGGATGAGCTGTTGAGGTGAACTTGAGCTTGATGCCTAAGTCTGAACAAAATATCTTAAATTTGTCATTGTCAAACTGCTTTTCGTTATTTGTGATCAGAGTATGCAGTATTCCAAACTTGCAAATGATTTCCTTCCAAAAGAAGTGTTGTATTCGAGCCTCTGTGATGGTTGAAACTGCCTCGACCTCTACCCACTTGGTGAAGTGGTCAATGGCTATGATCAAGAACGTTTTTTGTGATGCTAAGACTGGGAAAGGTCTTAGAATGTCCATCCCCTAAATAGCAAAAGGCCACGGGCTTCTAATGGGATACTGGATGTTGGATGGTTTGTGATTCAGTTGAGCAAACTGCTGACATTTGGGACATTTTTGGACAAGCTGTAGCGCATCTTGGGACATAGTTGGCCAATAGTATCCTTGGAGCAATGCCTTTTTGACCAGTGAGCTTTGGGCTTCAAGAGCTGCACATGTTCCTTCATGGATTTCTCTGAACACAGAATTGCCTTCTTTTGGAGATACATATTTCGACCATGGGTGAGACAAAGATCTTCAGTAGAGTTCTCTTTTATACATGGAGTAATGCGCCGCTTTTAGTCTTAGCTTCTGAGCTTTAAGTTTGTCTTGAGGTAAGGTGCCATGGTTTAAGTATTCAATGATTGGCTTCATCCATTCTGCCACATCCTGAGTGTTCATAATCTCCACCTCTTCGATGCTTAGCTTAGTCAGTTCCTCAGTTAGCTCGAGCTTGTTGAAGGTTTAACCATTTTCTAATACTGATTTTGCTAACAAGTTTGCTTCCATGTTCTCGCTTCTGGGGATCTGCAGTATTTCCCATTGCCCCCTTTCTTATTCAAGCTTCTTTAAGAGTTGTCTCACTTTTTCGACGTATTTAACCATGCTTGACTCTTTGACCTTGTATGTCCCTTTGATTTGGTTGACCACTAGTTGAGAGTCAGAGTAGATTTTGAGATTTTTACCCCTCACCTCAATGGCTAACTTAAGTCCTGCAATCAATGCCTCGTACTTAGCTGCATTATTTATGGCATTGTACTTGATCTTGACTGCATATTTTATTCTGACCTTACTTGGTCCTATAAGAATAATCCCAGCTCTAGATCCTTGAGCCCCAGATGCTCCGTTAATGTATGGCTTCCATTCTGGGTAAGGTATAGAGACTACTTCTTCTACTGTCATCTCTTGGATGAAGTCTGTTAGTGCTTGAGCTGTTATCTGGTGGCGAGGCTCATAACTAATATTGAACTCATTTAATTGAACAGACCATTGGACAAATCTTCGTGATGTTTCGGGCCTCTGAAGGATTTTTTGTAAGGGGAAGTTTGTTCTGACAACGACTGAGTGAGCTTGGAAATATTATCTGAGCTTCTTAAATGTATGGAAGATCATCATGGCGAGTTTGTCCAATTTGGGATACCGGAATTTTGAGCCTCTGAGGATTTTGCTGATATAGTAAATTAGATTTTGCTGGCTTCCTTCTTATCCAATGGAGAGATAAAAATATAAAACTTCATTCAAAATTGGTCTGCTGAGCAATGGAGGTGATGATAAGAACTTTTTAATTTCTTCAAATGCTGCCTGACATTCATCATTTCACTCAAATCGTTTGGAGTTTTTCAGGGCTCGGAATAGAGGTAAACATTTCTTGGCCGAACATGAGATAAACCTTCCAAGTGCTGTTATCCTGCCATGAAGCTTTTGAAGTTCATTAAGTGTCTTAGGAGTTTTCATATTCAGAATAGCGTCCATCTTTTTTGGATTTGCCTCTATCCCTCTGTGTGAAATCATGAAGCCCAAGAACTTTCTAGCTTTTACTCCAAAGACACATTTATCCGGGTTGAGCTTGATCCAGTATTGATCAAGAGTATCAAGGATTTGTTTAAGATCATCAACATGTTGTTCTGCATTCTGGCTCTTAATGATAATGTCATCTACAAATACTTCTACATTCTTCCCAATCTGACTTTTGAAGACATGATTCATCAGCCTTTGATATGTTGCTCTGACATTTTTCAGTCCAAAAGGCATGACTCTGTAGCAATAAAGACCCTCATGTGTAATGAGGGATGTTTTCTCTTAGTTTTTCTTCTTTTATTAGGATCTAGTGGTATCCTTGGGCGACATCAACAAAGCTTTACAAGCTGTTAAATCTACCAATTGATCAATCGTTAGTAAGGGGTAGCTATCTTTGGGGCGTGCCTTATTCAAATCTATGTAGTCGGCACACATCTTGTACTTCCCATTAGCTTTTTTGACCAGTACCACATTAACTACCCAGTATGGATGTTTAACTTCTCTGATAAATTCGGCATATAATAGCTTCTTAGTTTCCTCAGCGATTACCTTCTGTCTTTCATAGGCGAACTTCCACTTTTTCTGAACCACAAGTTTGGCTCCCGGGTTAATGTTCAGGCTGTAAGATGTGATTCGAGGATCTACTCCCACAATCTCAGGCACTTGTAAGGCGAAGCTGTTTGAATAGTTGTGTAGAACCTTACTAATCTCTTTGCTGATGTGCTTGTTTAGTTCACCACCGATTCTAATTGTCTTACCTTTAGCTATCTGTAGAGTCTGGACCTGATCAACGGGTTCTAGTTTTGCTCCATACTTTTCTACTTCTAATGCTTCTATTCGTGGCTTTACTACCATTTGATAGCATTGTTTGGCCATTGACTGATCTCTGTGTATGGTGATTACTCGGTCTTCTAAAGGGATTTTCATAGTTAGTCGCCTGATGCTTGTGGCAGTATCAATCTTATACAGAATAGGCCGTCCAATTATCCCATTGTAAGTAAATGGGAGATCTACCACATTGAACAAAGATTTGATTGCTTTTGTATCTCTGGTGTCCCGGTTTCCAAATTCCACTTCTAGTTCCACCACCCCTATCGGCTAGGTTATTCCTCCATAAAAGCTGGTGATTGAATTTTTGTTCATTTTTAAATCAGTGATTGAACCTCCCATGACCTTGTAGGCATTCCACAAAAGTGCATTGATAATGCTACCCTCATCTATTAGAAGTTTTTTCACCAGATAATTTTGGATGTACGCACTCATGACTAGGGCGTCATTATGGGGGTGTTGGACATGTTCCCCATCGTCAGATCCAAATATGATGGTCGGCCTTTATTTAAGTACTCGGTATTCTTCCCTCCGTGGTCTTTTCATCCTTTTCTCAGCCGATGTTTCACTTCCAACGATCATGTTAATAACTTCAGCTATTTCATTACGAGCTTTCTTTGTATCTGGGGAATCCTCAGCTCGATTACTCAGATCTTAAATTCTTGTGAATCTTCCTAGTTTCCCATTTTTGATTAATTATTTGATCGACCGTGCAAGATCTCAGCATGCATTTGTTTCATGCCCGAAACCTTGATGATATTGGCAGTACTTGTTTCCATCCTGTGCTCCTCTTTTTAGAGGGGTTAGCTTCCTGGCTGGAGTTATGCCTACTCCGTTTTCTCTAATCCACATGAGAATTCTTGATCTGGAAGCATTTAGGGGTGTAAATCCCTTAATTTCCCTTTTGAACCCTTCCACTGGGTTCCTGAAATTATTTCGGGAAGCTGGATGTCTTATTTGATCAGTTCTTTAATTCTTTTTGAAAGGTGGCTTTTCATCATCCCTACACAACCTTTTGTCATCAACCATCTTGATTAGTTTGGTAGCCATGGACATGACCTCCGAGAAGGTACGTGGCTCTTTTGTCAAGATCTTATCTTTGAGCTTTCCCAATTGAGTTCCATTTTTTAGTGCCTCGATAGCCACCTCATCACTTAAGTTCTCAGTTTGCATAGCCACCTTATTGAATCTGTCCAAGTAGCTTCTTAACGATTCATTGATTTCCTGCCTGCATGTCTGGAGATCATTTATGCTTTTGGCAGGAGGAATATTAGTTATAAACTGCATTTTGAACTTCTCGACCAACTCTTCAAAATACGAAATAGAGTTCTTCAGAAGTTGGTGAAACCACATCTGGGCAATTTTGGTGAGCATGATAGGGAAGACTCAGCATAGGATTCCGTCGTTAACATTCTGGAACATCATTTTTGTTCTGAATGATGACACGTGGTTGATTGGATCTTCAGTGCCATCGTACTATTCCAATTGAGGTAATTTGAACTTGGATGGGATCTTCGTCTCATTGATTCTGCTTACAAAAGGCGTTGTTCCTTCTAGTACGCACTCATCTTTCTTCCTTGGTCCTGTCCGGGCCTTCTATATTACTTGTTCTATCTGAAAATCATCCAACACTGGGCGATTTGTGTTAAACTCCCCTTCTGGATATTTTCAGGCTTCTTTATCTCGTCTATGAGCACTGTAGGTAACTATGGGTGGCAAGTTCACATTATTTTCTATATTATCCGCTCTGGGGCTACTACTTTGGATAAAGGCATTCAGTTGTTGTTGCATGAGAGCCATATGAGCTTGAATGCTCTGGATCATCGCCTCTTTATTCACCAGAGGCAAGTTGAATATCTGGGTTACTGTGTTTAGGTTTAGTGTGTTTGTGATGGGGGTTCCTGAAAGACTTGGGAAGGGCACTGAAGGAATGGGTCGACTGGTTTGATTCAGAGGAGCATAGTAGGGAAAGCTCATGCCTAGGTCACCTAACCCTGGGTGACTCCGGATGACAAGTGTATATTAAGGGGGATTTGAGATGATGACCCTACATGATGAATGAGAGTTGAATCAATAGGTAAGATAGGAGCAAATAGGTTAATAGGAGGTACAAGGGCTGATGGGAGTATCTGCGGCTGATTCTAGGGGATTGATTTGAGTATCTGTGGCTGGTGGGCTGGACGTCATGGTGTGAACTTTGTTTTATCTTGGTGAATGATAACAACTTTTTGACTTAAGAGGTTTCCCACGGATGGCGCCATTTGATAACTTGATTTCAGAACCTCCGAGTCCTGCGGTCAAACGATCAACAAAGAAGTAAGGTGAGATGTGGGGTTTCCCCCACAAACCCTCCGATGCTTAAGTCAAAGAGAGATTAGAGAGAGAATATAGAGAGAGAGCAATAAGCTAAAGGAATAGAATGAATAGTCGAGGGAGAAGTGAGGAGTATTTATAGAGAGTATAATGCTTAAACCTGAGAGGAATATGATTCGTCTTCTATGTATGACTTATTCTTATTTAGGAGGTTTTCCTTCATGATCCGGGACCTTCCTAATAAGAAATTCCTTTTTCTATTTCACTTAGACATTCTTATTCTGCAAGTAACCTTTTATTTAAGAAAATAAAGTATCAATTAAATAGAAATTTATCTGAGGGATATAAAAAACGTTGAAAAAGTAGTAAGCATACATATGTAACACTTTGAAAAAAAAAAAAACAGCAAAATGCTTGTACTAGTATCAAAATTGCATAAAGGCATTTTTTTTTAAGTAAAAAGGAACTATTAATGTTTTAAAGGTATACAATCAATTTGCTTGATGTTTTAAAGTTATACTATTAATTTATTCAATATTTACTATTGCACAAATAGATATTGATCGATAGTATCACAAATTCACCAATTTCCAAACTTAAAAGTAGTAGTTGAATTGTTCTTTTTAAGCAGTTCAAATGATAAAAAATATAAATATAAAATATAAAAAATATAGTTCAATCTTCTGCCCTCTTTGTTCCACCTTAAATAAAAAATTGAACTACTTATACTAGTGATAAAAAAATAGCAATTCAATTTTAAGAGCTCGATTTATAAATTTTTACTTTATATATATATATATATATATATTTATATTGTAATTAACTGCTAAGTTTGTAATATATAGCTTAATTAATAAAGATAAATAATTTTATTTTTAATTTTAATTTTTAATTTTTACTGATAATTTTATATATACATTCATTAAACAAAAATTTATTCAACGACTTCTTATTCTAATTAATTATAATTTTATTTAATAAATTTTTTAATTTTAATAAATTGCTAAATTAACTTCTAATTGCTTATCATATGGTTATAATATATAATAACTTATTAATTTAATTTATTAATTTATATTTTTTCTGTTAATTTTGAGCATAAATATAGATATAAATGCGCTCGCCACAACATCATCGATATAGGTGTTTGATTTCCTTTTTTTCATGGAGGAGCTCGAGGCTGATAGTTCTATTTCATCACTAACAACACAATTAATTGGCACCTCGTTATACTAAAGTTGTTTTAATTTTGAGGAGATGGAAGGAAAAAAAAAAGAAGAAGAAAAATAAGAATGATGATGAAGAAAAAAATAGTTGTAGCAGTGTTAGAGACGATCCATTGGAGGTGATTGTTTTGATTTTGACAAGATGAAACGGAAGAAGAAGAAGAGTGACAATGAAGAAAAAGATAGTTGTAGCAGTGTCAAAGATAATCCATTGGAGGTGTTTGGTTTGGTTATTTTTGTTGACTGTTTTTTTTGAGTATTTCTCTTCCATCTTTTTTATTATTTTCCGTTCTGTTTACACTGAACTATTCAAAATTGGTTGTTAGGTATTTGAGGCAGAAGTATGGTGATGCCATCCTGAACACTTTGGACGGTAGAACTTGGGGTGTTAAGTACTATATGTATATGTGTATGTGTGCGTGATAATGTAGAAATCTATATACAATCGTTGGCAAGATAAGGGCTTATGTGTGCGTGATAAGGGTATTTGCTGAAGATAATGAGTTGAAAATCAGCGATGTTTGTCTTTGAACTGATCAAAACTACGATTCTCTCTTCAATTTAAATTTACTTTAGCTACTTCTCTTATCAAAGTACCAACACAGTTTTGGCACATTTTACTCTCATCACAAAGCAAATTGCGTTGGCTGTTCCTCGCCTCTCGGGCACACATTCGTCATGCCTTAAGGCTCTTGCAATTGGCAAGAGCATCATTCATGGTCCCCTCTCTTTGGCTTGGTGGCTAATTAAAACTTAGTTTTGGCCACCAAGTAAACTTGGCTGCCAAGTACTCCACTATAAAATTTTCTTTTCTTTTTGAATGATTGTTTACATATGAGCCGTCACATAGGGGAACCCACCGGCCACCAACAATATTTGAATGAAACATTCAAAAAGTGGTAGGCATACGTATGTCACAAGCAAAACACTTGCACTAGTATTCTATTGCACAAACAGACAATTTTTCTATAATTGAAAAGTAAATGAGATTTTGTTGATATCCTTAAGGGAAAATTAAGAAAATTATACTATTAATTTATTCAATTTTTAACTATTACACAAATGTCAATCGCTGGCCTTACTAATCTATCAATCCCAAAGTTTAATGTAGCAGTTGAGTGCTGTCAGTGAAAAAATGGTCTAGTAGTAACTCTTTTCTAAAACATCTTGAATGAAAAAATTAATTTTTATCGTCGTGAATTTAAAAAGAAGAGTTACTTCTATTTTGTAGTCTAATATATATATATATATATATTAAATGATGTTAAATTTTATTGAATGACTACTAAGTCTAATTAATTATAATTTTATTTAACAAAATTTTTATTTTAAATTACTAAATGCTAAATTAACTTCTAATTGCTATCAAGTCAATATAATATATAATAACTTATAAATTTAATTTATTTATTCTTACATTTTCTCTATTAATTTTGTATATAAATATGGATATAAATGCACTCAATCGCAGCTGCATCATTAATATGAGAATGATAGCTCAATGTAATCATTTTTCAAGTTAACAAGTAGTTGTGGCATTAAAGTTTAGCAATGAGATTGTAACTCCTTTTTAAAGATATATTGAGATATATAGGTTGAATTCTGTCGTTGGATTTTTTCTTGCATTTAATTCTAGACTCTGCTGCCCAAATTCTAGTCTTGTGCTCCCAGACCCGTCTCAACCTTCCCTTAAGCAAAGATGGAGCAAAGTCCTGCTCATGTACTCATATTTCCTGCCCCAGGCCAAGGCCATGTAAACGCCATGCTTAAGCTAGCTGAGCTTTTAGCCCGTGCAGGCCTAAGAATCACCTTCCTCAATTTTCAGCATATCCATGATAATTTAGTTCGTTGTGCAGATGTTGAAGCTCGTTTTGCCAAGTACCATGGATTTCAGTTCAAAACCATACCAAACTGTTGGTCTGGAGATGGCCCGATTGGCAATTCAGCTAGTAAGGCTAAAATGTTATTGGAGGCAATGAAATCAAAGAGCAAACCAATTTTTAAGAAGATGCTAATAGATTTGAATAATGCTACACCGATTAATTGTATCATTGGAGATATGATGATGGGTTTTGTTTATGATGTTGCAACAGAAGTTGGAGTTACAGCTATTCAGTTTCATACTATCAGTGCTTGCTCGGTCTTAATATTCCTTTCTGTTCCTGACATTGTTGCAGCTCATGAACTTCCTGTCAAAGGTACCAGATTTTAATTCATAGAGTCAGTCTTTCAGGTTTAAGTTTCCTTTAATCATTTATATACAAGTTTTTCGTACACAATTGAATTAGTACTGATGTTGCGTGGGTGCTTGTTTCGGATTTGTTAAAGGAAAAGAAGACATGGATGGATTGATAACAAAAGTACCGGGCATGGAAACCTTTCTCCGGCGACGAGATCTTCCAGATTTCTGCCAAGAAAGTTCAGATCCTTGTCTGTTTATAGCCACAGACGAGATGAGACAATCTCAAGCACTCATCCTTAACACTTTTGAAGAACTAGAAGCACCAACACTATCTCAAATTCGCATTCACTACCCAAAAATCTACACCATCGGTCCTCTCCACGAGCTCTTGAAATCAAGACTAACAAGCATCAATAAGCAAGAACTATATTCAACCTCCAACAGCATCCAAGAGGTGGACAGAAGCTGTTTAAAATGGCTGGATGAGCAACCATTTCAATCTGTGCTATACGTAAGCTTTGGTAGCACTACAATAATGACAATAGACCAATTCATGGAGTTTTGGTACGGGATTGCTAATAGCAAGAAGAGATTCTTGTGGGTTATAAGGCCAGAAACTATTACCAATATAGATGGCGAAGTTCTTGAAAAACTTCCTGCTGAGCTTGAAGTTGGGTCTAAAGAACATGGGCACATCGTGAGATGGGCACCTCAAGAAGAGGTTTTAGGACACAAAGCGATTGGTGGGTTTGTGACACACAGTGGATGGAACTCAACTCTGGAGAGTATTGCGGCTGGTGTGCCGATGATTTGTTGGCCTTATTTTGGAGATCAGCAAGTGAATAGTAGGTTCGTAGGTGAGGTGTGGAAGCTAGGATTGGACATGAAGGACTTATGTGATAGAAAGATTGTTGAAAGGATGGTGAATGATCTGATGGTGAACAGGAGGGAGGAGTTTGTGAGATCATCGGCTAAAATGGCAGAAATAGCAAGAAACAGTGTGGAAGAAGGTGGAACTTCTTCTTGTTGTTTGGACAGGTTGATAGAGGATATAAGGTTCATGAGCTCCAAAAAGACAAATTAAATTATGATATTTTGTATAATTCTGGGCAAATTAACTTTGCTCATGTAGCGAAGGCTACCAGACTTAATATTTATCTTTGAAGAGCCCAAATTACAACAGTGTAATCAGTCAGTTTAAATTTGATCTTTTTAAGCCTGTTTGCTAGCCAAATTCGTCACAGTAGCATTAGAAATTGAATACTATATATATAGGTTCGGTTTATATTTTATATTGTGAGAGTTTGTTAAAAAAATCTTGGGACAACCTTCACATATGTATTATTAGCTTTAATTTTAATTGATGAAATCGTCTTCTTTGTTTATTTATTTATATATTTTTTATAAAACTTATGGATGTATTTATAAAGAATTTTGAACTAAATTAGTAATCCTAAATTTATATGGAACAGAAAATTTTTTTGGCAACTAATTTAAGGTTAAATAAAAGTTTAGTAACCGGAAATATACGAATTAGAGTTTAGTAACTAAAATTAAACTAAATAACCTCTAAAGGGTCATTTTAGAATATTAAACTAAATGATCTCAAAAGGGTCATTTCAGAATATTGAACTAAACGACCTCAAAAGAATCGTTTGGTTCATTTGAATGGAAATAAAAGACAATAAAAATTGAAATAAAAATTTTAATAAATTATTTAGTTTATAAGGGAATCAAAGGCAATATCATTTATATATGAAAATATATTAAATAATTATCATTATTAATTTATATATTTTATTTCATAGCTTCAAAAGATATATTCTATTCCATAAATTTCAGTAACTTATGACAACATTTAAATATTTTACTAATTTATAATTAGTTTGATTTGAATCCCATCCGAACCAGAATTCATTTTTTTACTCCATAAAGAGAATGGGTGATTAATTTTCTATTACCATGCAAAATTTTAATCAGCCAAACACCAACAACCCAACAACTAGAATGGCTGTCATTCATGAGTAGTTTAGGTTCCATTTGTTTGCAAAAAATATTATTTCGGAAAATATTTTTCCATATTTTCTAATGTTTGGATTACCAAAGAAAATAATTGAAAGGAAAATAAATGTTTAGTCAATAGAAAATAATTTTAAAACAACCAATACTTAAAAATAAGAGAAATTTATCCATAATGCCCATTTTTTTATTTTCTCTTTTTTATTTTTATTTTATCCTTATTTTGTTCATTCTCTCCTTATTTTTTCTTTTTTTTATTTTATTTTTTCCTTTTTTTTGTCTTTTCTTATTTTTATCC
>CATIWM010669964.1:0-12626 GCA_949671775.1 Mallotus repandus
CATTAGCCCAAAAGCATGCTTAACTCCATTTTGATTTGCATGATAGTCCTAGCTTATACACACTTAAACAAACATGTTAAATGCTCAAAACTAAGATTGTTAAGATCAAAATCAAGATTGATTATTGCTAAGGTCAACATAAAGTATTAAATCTCTCACTTATTTCTATAATCAAATTGGAGTGAAATTAGTCACAAAAATAATTTCATTAGTTATCACTAATAAGTTATCCATTTCGGTGTTGTTTTTTTTTTTAATTTTCATATTCTTATATTTTCTTAATTTTTAAATATATGTGGAGTTATGTGTTGTAATTTTTAAATTTTTTTTAAATATTTAACAACATTTTATTAATAATAAAGCATTGAATTTCATACTTATTTCTATTATTTATTTTATTAAAATTATTCTAATAATTTTAGTAAATTTTAAAATTTTAATTAAAATTACTTAAATATTTTGTGTTAGGGTTTATTTTGCAAGTTTAACAAATATTAGAATTTATTTTGCAAGTTTAACAAAATTAGAGTTTATTTTGCAAGTTTAATAAAGGTTAATCCAATCAGCACCTGTAGATCTCAACGTATCAGAAAAATGGATTCCACTAACTGTCATGTCAGCACTCTGTTAAGGATTTCGTAACAGATGGTTTATTTTGTTAACGTTTGAAAGATTATGATTTTAATTGATAGAAAAAATTGAACGAGGTTTAATTTGAAAGTACCCCAAAAGATTGAGATTTTTTATAAAATTTTTCCAAAAAACTATATTCATTGAATTTCTTTAATACAAATAATATATTTCAGTTTTAAACATTTTAACTGATTTATTTACTTATAAATTTGAATTAGTTAAAAAAAAATCAAACAACTAAAAATAGAGTTAAAAAACAATTTTAATAACCTAAAACACACACAGTACAGTGATACTATACACAATCTAATAAAATCATGACAATTTTATTAGACTCGAAATGGTATATATATTACACATACATTCTAAATTAGCGATGTGAGATCCAAGATCAGAACAATGACAACAACCACATTTGAATAGTTATAATATCATCACTTACTCAAATATAATCACTTAAAAGCTATTAAACTAAAATAAATAAATAAAATAAAATATAAAAATGTAATTTATTTCAACTTTTATTAAAAATTTAACTAAAATAAAATCATTAATTATATTTTTAAAAAATTAAGCCTAAAGATTTAAGTTGCAACTATTAAAATTTTCAAACAACTAAATACAATTCAAAAAACAAAACAAGAATCATACAACAAACATTAAAAAACAACATAAAAGAAAAATTCACCATACAAAAAGCGTCAACAATAATAAAAAAATTCATAATTTCATAAAAAAACAATGAGTTTATTGACATGTAAAAATAAAAAACTAACAAAAACAAATAAAAATAAAAATTTTGCTAAAATTACTGTAAAATTAAAAAAATGTTACATAAAAACATGCGACAGTGACTTTTAAAAAATAAGAAAATCATAAATTTTATATTTTTGCGTAAAATTTAGTGTTGAGCGGATATTTTCTATAAGAAAAAATATTTCGATTTTTGCTTCTGTAATTTTACTTTTTTACATGCCCTATTTTTTTTTAACTAAATTGGGTTTTAACTGAACTTGGGGTTCCTAACATCATGCAAATAAGAAGAACACGTGTCAAAATCAGAGTCACTCGTTGAGTACCAGATGACCGTGCTCCCTCCCTCGGCCCATTTTTGATCATCATCATCATCAATTTCTCCTCTTTTTGTTCTTCAGCCTTCCAAAACTCTCTCGAAGGGGCAGAGCGCCACCACACGCCGATCAACACCAAACGACGATACCAAAAAAGTCAACAACACTTTCGGGTAAAACAGTGGTAATTTTGCTGTGATAAACGATGTTGCGAGTCGCCGGAAGAAGGCTTTCTTCTCTCTGTTCGACGCAGCCGTCGTGGAGACCTAACCAGGCTGTCGCCGCGGCTGTTGTGTCCCGGAATTCGTTCGTCGCCGGTGATTTCTCTTCCTCCTCCTCTTCCGACGATGCTAATTCCAAGCTGTTGAATGATTATTTTGCTTTCCGGCCTCAATTTCACATCCCTAATAGAGGTTTGTGTTTTTTAGGGTTTTCTTTTTGTTTCATGATAAATATAATGATTTAATGCTAATTATTGTTCTGATTTTGGAGCTTCATTAGGGATTGAAATAGGTTATCGAATTGTAATTGCTTGAATTGTCTCATTTCCCTTAATTGTTAGTTTGCTGGTTTATTTTGCTTGCATGATAAAAAAGGTAGGGACTTTGATTTTAAATCTCTTTGGGCTCATACATTTGATATTCAGTTATAGGATGTAAGTTAGATTTTTAAGTGGTTTCTTGGGTGATCCTCGAAATGGCGATACATTAATGGTCTAAGCAATATGGTTTTTACTGAAAAGGTGGATTCTAGCTATGGTGATGCTTGAGGGGCTTGTATTAATTGATAAATTTGTAGTGGTTAGGTTTTTTTCAATAGTTATAAGAGATGAGAAATCCCATTTTCAGAGGAGGTGTAGATGTTATAAACAGTTTAGAGTCAAGTGTTGCAACTTCAGAATTTGGAATTTTTCAATAGTTTTTTCCATTCTCCCCTTTGGTTAACATGAACTGCTTGCTTATAGAATCTGCTGCATATTTTGTAGTGTTCTTTATATCGTAGTGCTGTACTAGCTGAATGGATAGTATAGTTAATGGGGGCTGAAAATCCCTTGTTTCTAGAAGATGTCCGCCTGGTCACATATGGTGTTGTTCTATTGATTTTTCTCATGTCAAACCCAGAGCTATGAAGTGTAGGATTTGTTTCTTTTCAGAAGAAAGTAGTATGACTTTTAATAGGTACTTTGCTTATCTATGCACTGGAAACAAGTTCCCGTATTGGTACATGCCACTTTTTTGTATCAATTTTTCTTTCCCAGACACAGATAGTATACAGTGATAGTTTTCTCCTGCATATCAGGTTCTAATTTTCAGAACTCGTCCGTTGGAATGTATCCTCTATAATTGGGTTTCCCTTTCCAATTCTTGTCAAGGAATTTTGAAGTTAAAATTGATGGATTAAAAAGAAAAGGAAAAAATGACAACATTTCTGAGGGGCTTAACAAAGTTATAAAGCCAGATGTGATATCATGGCAAACCTCAAGCATCATGTAGGAGTCAGTATGATGTGAAGGGAGATGGGCAGTCATTATTGGCATCTTGAAAATTCTGTATTGTTTTAAGAAGATATGTTTGTGGATTGTGAAGGATTTTTTTATATAACAATAACAGTATGTACAATTTGTTGAACTTGTACAAATTGCACCTTTTTTCCCAGCCTGCTCTCATTTGCCTCTCTATTATCAAGGTAGAGTTTCTGTCTTTCTGTATGCCTATTATGACAGGATAATTGCATATGTTGCTATCAATTTGCAGTAAAGTTACCTTTGTTCTTGGTTTCAGGTTTCTCTTCTGATTCACTTACACCCAGAAATGAAGATGGCATAGTTTCAGATGTTCCAGCAACAGTGGCAGCTGTTAAGAACCCCACATCAAAGATAGTTTATGATGAGCACAATCATGAGCGTTTTCCTCCAGGTGATCCCAGTAAGCGGGCATTTGCCTATTTTGTCCTTACTGGCGGTAGGTTTGTGTATGCTTCATTGATCCGGCTTCTTATCCTTAAGTTGGTGCTGAGTATGTCTGCCAGTAAGGATGTTCTGGCGCTGGCCTCACTTGAGGTCGACCTCTCAAGCATTGAGCCTGGCACCACTGTGACAGTTAAGTGGCGTGGAAAACCAGTTTTCATCAGACGCAGAACAGAAGAGGATATAAAGCTGGCAAATAGTGTTGAATTGTCTACTCTTCGTGATCCACAGCCAGATTCAGATAGGGTCAGGAATCCTGAATGGCTAATTGTTGTTGGAGTCTGCACCCATTTGGGTTGCATCCCCTTGCCAAATGCTGGTGATTTTGGTGGCTGGTTTTGCCCATGCCATGGTTCACATTATGATATCTCTGGGAGGATTCGCAAGGGTCCAGCTCCATACAATTTGGAGGTGCCTACCTATAACTTTTTGGATGAAAACAAGTTAATGATTGGTTGAGGTTTATACTTTGCTGAACTGTGGTTCGATGGGATAATTTTATTTTTCGTAATTTACTCAGATAATGCCGAAGAGTTGTTGCAAATTGTGCTTTTTGTTCCCAATTACCTGGGACATGTTTTTTTTCTTTAGGGATGTTATGCAACTTGGTAATTGTAACTGCTGCTGTTTGTAGCTGCTCTTAATTCTGAATAAGTTGCCTATGTTAACGGTGGACGCTCCTCTGGAACCTGGTAATGGTTTCAGGATAGTTATATTATTTTATTTTAATCAGGCATGTGTTTGGCATGCGCACCTGGTAATCCTCTGTGTGTGTGTTATTTATCTATTTATTTATTTATTTTTTGGTCAAAATTTATTAATAGAGACAGTGCAGGGAAGCATTTAAAAAGCTATTCCTGTTCTTGGATGAAAGGACATGGACACACACAACCATTTGCACGGTGAAATGTTCTTTTGTTTATAGTTCATTGAGAGGGCTGCTGAAGTTTAAGTTGTGTTCTTTTTCAAAATAAATTGTGAAGGTTAGGGCAGCTTTTTTATATATTAAAGGATGAAGAGGATCAAAGGAACTGTGGAACGAAATCAAGTCACCATCTTAAAACAGTATTATTTCTTGCATTTTGAATTGTTACATGTAACGAATGATTATTTACTCAAAATTTCAAGTCTAAGAAACGCAATTTCTTAATCTCAAGACCCGTTAGAGCGAAACAGAGTTTTGGGTTCTGTCATCTCTCAAAGATGCCCTTAACATAGACCATGCCCTTCTCACTAAGCTGAAGCTCCTTCCTCATTTGTTCCACTTGCTGGTCATCGCCTTGAACTACGATCTCCGATAAGTTCCCATCATCTGCAACTATCATTTTAACCTTGATCTGCTCCTTTCTTGATGCCCGCTGCCAGTAGTACGCACCTCTGCATTTTCCACTCCAAAAGCATTAATTTTATGAACCTCATGTCTGGGGGTGAGACAAGAAAAACACCTACAAATAGCTTGAATGTCAGAAACTTACGCCAATGGACTTAGAGCTATGATCCAAAACCAGTTATTGCCAAAGTCTGGAAACGTAATAGTAAGCACAAGCGCAACACTGGCAAGGCTGATGCAGGTGCAAAAAGTAAGCAATGCTGCTTGGCCTCGGTTTGGAACCATCATGCCTTCAAACCTATGTTCAGCCAAAGAAATCATCGTGAAATCTATGATGCACGGAAACAGAAAACGGGGAAACGTATAGATGAAATTAGGCACCTCCAAATTTCATTATGCCACCATAATCAGATTTCTGTGACTTAACTGTTCAACATATGCTATATATAATGAACAATTGTTCACCATATAAAGGTATAGATGAAATTAAGAATACATAGGAAGTAGCAGCTTTACTTACGTGATAGTCTCTCCTCTGTCAGTGATCACAAAATTATTTCTGGTAAAGAAAGATAAGATTTCTCCAGCAACCTGGTTTGGTGCTTTCTTTCCTTGTCCTTCACCAATAAACGTCTTTTGCACAATCTACAATTCAAAAACAAGAATCAACATTTGATCAAAACAAAACTACTCGTTTCTTTTTAAGCATCAAGAAACTCTAAAAACAAGAACTTATATAGCATACCTTAGACTTAACAGATCGTTTGATAAGTGACCAAAGTCCAGGAACAGAGATAACAAAAAGACCAAGAGAAGTATAGTAACTAGCCAAAGAGTAACCCACGCTTTCTGCCACTAAAAACATGGAGTCATGCTGTAGCTGCAGGTGCTCGATGAGAACAGATGAAGATGAAACATGTTCTTGAAGAGACACTCGAACCACCTGCCTCTTTGGTCTTGTTTTGAGTGGAGCCTGTCTTGGCCATAGCTGGTTATGGTTGGAGGTTATGGGTTGTTTTGGGTTCAGTTTTGAAGGAAGAGAAATGAAGACTGGACTGGGTGACAACAATAGTTTAGCTGATACTGCCATTTTAGGACTGTTTTTGAACGCCCAGAAAAAAATTTAAGACTTATCGGCTAAAAAATACTTATGGACCACCTCTGGCTCTACGTGGATGATCAATGATCAGCCAACATGAATGGTCCAGATTTTTTCTTTTCAGTTTTCTGTAAATGCTTGTATATTTTTTCAAGTACTTTTTTTAAAGGGGTGAGTCACCAACTAGAAATGCAATTGTTAATGTGAAGGTCTAGCTAGGCACCTATAGTAGTACGGCAGCTCTTTCCTTTTTTTAACTGATGAGAAAAATTACCACTTAACCCCTTTATTTATTTTAATAGTGAAACAAATTAAGAGAAGATTAGGGACCGCTTAATTTTAAAAAATATTTTCTATTTTTTTTAAGTTTCTTTTCTTTTTCTTTATTTTGCAGTTTTAATTTTTCAAAATGAAAAATAGAAGCAGAAAATGATTTTAAACATATTAAGATCTTTTTCTTTATTTTGCAGTTTTACATTTTTTAAAATAAAAAATAAAAACAGAAAATGATTTTAAACTTATTAAGATCTTTATCCAAATAACTAAATAACTTTTTTATAAAATCTAAAATCATTACACAACTTGATTAATGAAAAACATAATTTGGATACTAATTTTTTAATCTAAATTGAAATTGATCATCAAATATAGTTCAAAAAGACCATAATTTTGTGAAAAAAATTAACAATCTAATAATAAATTTAAGTTTAACTGTATAGTTTTAATTTTTCATGATAACAAACAATATAATTAAATTAATAAAATTTACAATTTAAGAAAAGATAAAAAAAATCTCTTACCAAAATGAATTTTAATATTTTAAAATGAAGGCCAAATATAAATTGAGATGAAATAATTGTAAAAGTCATTTGAGGGATTTCTTACTTTTGTATAAAATGAAGAATATTAAATCAAATATGGAGACTAATGAAAAGAGACGAAAAAAGAAACAAATAATTTTTTAAATTTAAAAAATATCACAAATTAAATAATAAAATTTATTTTTAATTTTCTCGGAATTCTGAAAAGCATGCTTGTTTTCCAAAAGTGAACTTATATATGAGTTCTTTGAAAGTTGCCATTTTCAATTGTTGTTAGTGTAATTTCTTAGTATGATTAATGTATTCTATATTTTATAGAGTTTGAATTGAAAAATTTAACTGTTGAGCCATGCTATTATTTTATTCAAATTAAAAGTAATATATTTAATCTTAATCATTTCATAAACTAACCATAAAATTTAAGCTTTATATATTAAAATATTTTTTAAAATATAAAATTAAACTATTTCCTCATTAACTATCAATTAATTTCTTCTAGCTCACAAAAGTAAAATTGTTTAAACACTTCAGTTGGCCAAAAAACAGTCATTGTATTATTTTTTATTGAATGAAACTTGGTGGTTATTTTTTATCAGCCATCATAAATTTATATTAAATTTTTATTAATTTTAATGAATAATAATATAAAATTTTAATTTTAAAACTATTATAATTTACATAAATAAGAACATCAATACAGCATCCTTAATTTTTATTTTTCTTCTGTTTTTAAAGAATCAGTTCAATACATTTTTTTTTTGGTTTATATTATTATTATCATCTTTGAACAATAAGCATTTGTGGAATATGAGATCAGACAAAGTAAAGAAAAGAATAATAAAACGTTTACTTGAGACCCAAAAGTCCATATTTACATATTAATTCCAAAGTCTCCTCTTTTGAAAAGTTATAAACATTGTCCATATCAACTTCTCATCGGCTTCCACATCCTATTTTTTTTGCATTAAAGCCGAGCCGTCAACCCTAACACATGAACATAAATATACTTCCTTCAAAAGAACATAAATATAATTTAATGAATTGAATATAAACAAATAAATCTTTTGTTAGTCCAAACCATTTTTTCCATTTTTATAAAATTTGCATCACTCGTTCAAATTAATTCTTATTTTTTAAAAACTTTTCAGAATTTTTTTTTTCAAATTATAGTTTGAGAAACAATATGTATTTATTTGCGCAAAATTACATATATATATATATATATATATATATTTAGAGATGCTTAATTTATAAGAAATTTTCAAAATGTAAAAGTAGATTTTAAAATGCAATATCAAACATATATTAATTCATTTTTCCTTTGAATCATGATTGTTAAAAAAGTTAGTAAAATTAAAGTAAAAATTATTTGAGTTGTGATAAATATTGCAAATTTAAACCTAAAAAAATGAGACAAAAATCTCTTACAAAAGTAGCTATTTGTATATTTTGTTATCAACAAAATAAATGTAGATTTTTATTTTTAGCCCACATTGGATCTATATTCGAATATTATTTATTTTTTGGTCCACATATCACTACACGTTAAATAAAAAATAATAAAATAAAATGAGGTTTCATTTAAATTAGTCCATTAATTTAATTTTCATTTCATGTCATGTGGACCTTAATTTTGTACACTTCATTACATAAAATAAGGCAGCAATTATACTCTCTCCTTTTAATTATATATGTCTTTTAATATTAATGTACGGATGTTCAAATATACTATTACAAAAATTATTAAAGATTAAAAAATAGACAGGAAGAAAGAAGCAACTACTTTTAAACAATTACTCAACTATGTAAATTTTAATTGTATAAGCTTGCTAAATTATATGGGTAAATTGCTTCAACAGTCATTGAATTACTTAATTTTTATTTTTGTTTTATTAGAAGTTTTCTTTTTAAATTTTAGGGAAAATGTTCAATTTAATTCCTAAAGTACCATGTGAGGCTCAGTTGAGTTTATAATCTATTTTTTGGCTCAAAAACACACCAAACGTTATTTAATCCAGTCATGTAGCCCCTTGTAAAGAATTTGACATCAAATAAAATTAAAAACTAACCCTGAAATTGTTCTACTATCACAATATTTCAAGTTTTAAATTTAAATAAATAAAATTATCCTTCATTTCTTATTAATAGTATAATTTTAAGGAAATTATTTCATTTAATAATCAGTCTCTCTAAACTAAACTATAATATACAAAGTGAAATAAAAATGTAAATCAAAGTGAAACTAATTTTTATTTTTAATATACATATTTAATCTTTCATTTTAAATTACTTAAATAAAAAAAATTAAAATATAGCATCAACAAATAGGATAGAGAGGGTAAGAAAAGAGGAGTGTTTGTTCTCTAAATGTTTAATTTTTTATATATTAAAAAAATTATAAAAATACAAATTTATTTATTTTAACAAAATTAATATATATAAATTTTAATATTAATCATTTTATTAAAAATATATCATTAGCAAATAAGAGCAAAGGCTCCAAATTTTTTATTATTTAATTAATTTAAAATGAAGAATGCAAACACATATACACATACATATATATCACTTCATTTTAAATTTTATTTTTAAATTTAATTATTTTAGATAACACCTAGGAAAAATATGCAAAAGTACTTCAACGTTGTGCTTTAATTTCACATTCGCCATAAACATTTTTCAAGGTGTAAATGCATTATTATTATTTTAAAAATGATATATTTAAGTCCCTCTTAATTACAGACCATGTGAGGTCTACTATTATTGACGTGTATAAAGAAAAATAGTAGATAAAAGTACATTTTTGCCCCCAATGTTTACAATAAGAAGCAAATTTACCCCTAAAAAATTTAAGACAATATTACATAATATTTAAGAAAATATTACATAAATTCATTCTATATTATTTCAAAAAGATTAGGAACATTTAAATAAATGAAACTCATTTTATTCTATAATAAATAAATAAATATTTTTTATTCACTCCCAACATAATAAATAAATAAATAAATATTTTTTATTCACTCCCAATATAATAAATAAATATTTATTCTATATAAAATTTAAATATTTTTGAAAATTTATTTATTAAAATATTCTTAAATTTTCTTTTGGAGGTAAATTTGTTCCTGCTTATAAACGTTAGAGGCAAAATATACATTTATCTAATATTTCTCTTTCTGCAAATGGTTGATGAAAGGTTTGATGGAACATGTGTAATTTAGGAGTTTAGTATCATATGTTTTAGTTGGAGGACTTAATAGAGTGAAGTGTTGTGTATTGGAGGCTTAATACAAAAAAACGATGAGTTGGATGGATTCATAGAATAAATTACTAATATTCACGGTTCAATAAAATATGATACCATTGTTAAGGGGCTCAATTGAAAATTATTTTAGGTGGAGGTCTCACTGTAATAAAGTACAAAATTTAGGGGTCAAAATATGTGTTTTGCCAAAAGAAAAGGAGAGACTGGTTTTCCAATCATATGATCACGTGCCCTTCAAAAAGAAAGAGAGACATGTCATCATGATTAAATCTATCATTTATAAAATGTTGCCTTTTATGGGATTTATTTGTTCCGTTGAATTTTTTTTATTTGGGCCGTACATCAATGATATGCTAAAATAATTTTCTCAGTGCATATTTTTATTCCATAGATCCTAATTAAATATTAGATATTCTAATCTCAATAATCTATTTCAAAAAAATAAAAAAACTCTTTCCAATTTTAGAAGCATTACTAATGATGGTACTGTATTTTTAATAGATTTAAGGGTGTTGGATATTGCCACTTAAAATTAAAATTTATTAGTTTTTACTGATAATTATTGATATAAGTTGGTGGGAGATTAGTATTACTTAAGTGAAATTTTAAATTTGAGTCATGTTATATGGAGTTTTGTTAAAATCAATTAATTGTTGAAATATATTTATTGTTCTTATGGCCTCGAGTCGAATTAAATTACTTAAATTTTAATAGACTATGAATACTGATGATTTAGATAAAAAATTTATTAATTTTTAAAATATATATATATATATATATTTTTTTTTTACCAAAGGAGGAAAGGGGAGGTGGATCTTAAACCGAAGACCCATTGTAGCCAATTGTTATACTATAAATCTTTATCCATAATACAATATGAACTCACACGTGTGAATTAAAAAAAGTAAAACACGCCTTTTGCTTTTTTTACGTTTTTGGTTTTTTTGGCATCCTTTAACAAGCCAACAATTCTTTTTCTCTACAAATAACCTCTCTGCTTCTATAAAGATTTGATTTTAGACCTGTTGTAACCATTTCAACCAAATATTTGGTGGATGCATATGGTAGTGTTTACTACAAACTTATTATTATTATTATTATTATTATATAATGAAATGAAAATTATTTAATATTTTATTTTTTAATTATAATAATAGAGTTTTACTTTTAATTTTTATTTTAGTCAAATAATACAGGTTCATTACTTAAATAATGTATGATCATAAGATAAACAAGTAAGATCATTACTTAAATAATGCATATTCATTGACCTTCACCTGCTAGTTTATTGATCTCCATCTGCATATTCATTGATCCTCACCTGCAATTTCATTGACCTTCACCTACATGTTCATTGACTTTCACTTGCAAGTTTATTAATATTATCTTTTCAATCTCAATAAAAATTTTAAAAAAATTATTTATCAAAAATTATTTTTTCTTTTTATTTTACTAATTATAATGGTTGAATTTAATTTTTTATTCATGATTTTAGTTAAAATAAAAATTTTTATTCATTAAAAAATTATTTAGTTTTTTATTTTTTAATTATAATAAACAGAGTTTTGCTTATATGTCTATTTTAGCTAAATATTGTAGGTTTGTTACTTAAATAATGTATATTCATAATATTAAACATATGGGGTCATTACTTAAATAATGCATGTTCATTGACTTTCACTTGTAAATTCATTGATCATCACTTGCAGTTTCATTAATCATCATTTGCAGTTTCATTGACCTTTGAACCTACTGGTTCATTGATGTTCACATATATATTCATTGACATTCATCTATATATCCATTTATATTCACCTACAAATTTATTACTATTATCCTTTCAATCTCATTAAAAATTTAAACATATTTTAAATTTATCAAAAATTTATTTTTTTTTCTTTTTCTTTTATTAATTTCACTGATTAAATTTAATTTTTTATTCATGATTTTAGTGAAAATAAAATTTTTTATTTATTAAAAAATTATTTAATTTTTTATTTTTAATTATAATAAAAAAATTTACTTTGTATTTTTATTTTAGTTAAATATGGTAAATTCATTATTTAAATAATGTATGTTCATAAGATAAAATATGTAGGTTTATTATATTAAAAAAAAACTGAACAAATAAATAAGACAAAGCAATATATTAAAACTATGATGAATTTTCAATTAATAACAAATGAACCTCTACTTTGCAACTAATGAACATATATGCACAAACTAATGATTTTACACAGAAGATGAAAACCTGAGTTTGGGAAAAATGGATATAGTTAGGTTTAAGTGTTAGTGATGGTATCTGTAGACGGCGGGGTTTAGCGCGCGCCCAAGTTTATTGCAACCGCGACACTGTTTGAGCTCAGGGCTCTAGGGAACACACTAACCATTGTCACAAAGACATGGCGTGGAGATGAGGAGTCGCCACCCAGGGTAATA
>CATIWM010669979.1:0-30586 GCA_949671775.1 Mallotus repandus
CACCATATAGCAGCATAACCAAAAAATTTACGAGAAGCAATTCTGCACTTTTGGGACTCAAAATAATTAAGAGAATCAAATATCTTCTCCATTTGTTGCACCCATTTCAAGTAAACATAAGGATCTTTTGTACCATAAAAAATAAGGAAAATCAGTAATGTCAATTAGTTTTGACATTGCTGCAAAAGAATGTTAGAAAAAAATAATAAAATAGGCTACCAAAAAAATGAATTAAAAATTAAATCTAGGATCACATAAGGATCATATCAGGTCCCATAATTTGAATTCTGCAGAGAGTTGGTGAATGATGGATTAAATGATAGTATGACTATTGCTTGTGAGAAGCACATCTTCAACATAAATAAGAAAAAGCATGTGGAGCCATCATGATTGTAGATGAATAAGGAAGAATCTAAGTGAGGACCAATAAACCCAATCCAAAGAAAAAAAATTACAAAGTCTTTAAAACCAGGCGCAAGGAGCTTGCTTGAGACCATAAAGAGATTTGATAAGTTTACAGACATGATTAGGAAAATCTTTATTGATAGAACCTTGGGGTTGAAGCATATAAACAGTTTCATCCAAATCCCTATGCAAAAAAGCATTACTAACGTCAAGTTGGCTAAAGAACCATCGTTGAGAAAGAGCAACAGAGAGAATAATCTGAATTGTAATAGTTTTGATCACATAGCTGAATGTCTCATTATAGTCAAAGCCATGCTCTTGAGTATACCTTTTTGCCACCAAACATACTTTATACCTTTCAATCATACCATCCACATGTCTCTTTATTTTATACACCTAGTAATTGCCCATAATATTGACATTGGTTGGTTTGGGCACAAGAGTCCATGTATTTATTTCATGAAGAGCTGTAATTTCTTGTGCCATGACTGCTTGCCATTGAGGAAATTTCATTGCTTATGTGAAAGAAGTAGGCTCTGAAGTAGGTATAGATAGTTGATTAGTGTTATAGGATGTTGGTATTTTATGGGTTAAAGGAGATGATAGGAGAGTAATATTAGCTTCGGGTTTATTATGGTAATGTAACACCATGGTGTGTACATTGTGGATTTGAAAGGATGGTGGTAGGATTTGTTGGCGATAAGGATTGATGAGGTGAGAGAGGTATGTTGGTGATAGATGTAGTTGTGACTAAATTTGTGGAAGAGGGGAGATTAGGTTTATGTCAGATATTATTAGTTGAATTAACGAAAAGATTGATCCCATCAGGATTAAAAAGTTGAATAGGATTTGATTTGTTTGGGGATGGTTTCGGAGAGATAATAGGAGAGTGAGAATGGGATATAAGTTGAGACGATAAGGATTGAGTTTTAATTGAATTTAAAGACTGACCTTGTGGTGAATTATAAAGGGAAAACAAATTGGTGAGGAAGGACTTTATGTGGTTGAAGTTATTGTGGACATTGAGGATTGAAGATTGGGATGCAGTGGATATGTCAGTTGTAACCATAGTGTGGAAGATTGATGTGTTATGGATTAAGAAGATTTTTTTATTACCGAAGACACAATCTAAAAAAGGAAAAGTTTTCTCATCAAATTGAACATGCCTAACAATACATATGTGCCCTGTGTCTTTATCTAAACATTGATAGCCCAAGTGATGTAGAGAATAACCTAAGAAAACACACTACTTTGACAAAAAAATTATGTCTATTGTATGGGCGAAGAAAAGGATACACTGTACAGCAAAAACATTCAAAAATAAATAATCTGCAGCAGATTTGAATAGCACTTGAAAGGGAATGCCATTTGAAAGTGTACTACTAGGCATGCGATCACTAGCATGTTCATAAGCTCCACAAGAGTACACTCTATTTTGTTCATATGGAAGTTTACAATGGTTTGCCCAAATGATTCCAGAAGGGATTGAAGGATCAAATCCATTTTGAGATGGAAGTCCATTGTAAAGTCTGGACTCTCTAACTTCTCCACTGATCTAATCATAGAGTTCACATGGACTCCCACATCCTCATCTTCCTTCATTTTAGCACGGAATAATCACTTCGATATCTCATATCTTGCAGTCCTACTTTGTTCAGCAAACAACTCTTTAAGGTGAAGTAGGATTTCTTTTGCATTTGTGTACTTCTTATGTTGCCGATGCATTTCGATATTCATAGAAGCCTAAATTATGCATCGTGCTTGCAAATCATCATCATTCCATTTTGCTAGAGTATCATGTTCCTCTTGAGGAGCATTATTAGGAAGAAGACCGAGTGGTGATTGATTCAATATATACAGAATCTTTTCAGAAGTTAAAACAAATTTTAGATTCTAAGCCAATCAATAAAGATAGGGCCCATGAGCCTATGTTGGTCGAGTATGACTAATAATGGGTTTGAAGGTCTCATATTATCAATTTTCTATAAAGGTAATAAGATTAATTATTTCTATGACATTGTAATTTTACTATAAGAGATGGTCTTTAATCAAAATGGTCTCTCACTAACTTGGCGAATCCTACACTTCCAAGTAGGAAACAGAAATCCTTTGTTGGATGGATTTCTAATGGGTGATGGAGTTCTCACTAATCACTAATATCCCTCGGGTACACATTGTCATTCTTGGAATTTTAGTTCTCATTAAG
The DNA here is from genome assembly GCA_949671775.1 of Mallotus repandus. Lineage (NCBI taxonomy): Eukaryota > Viridiplantae > Streptophyta > Magnoliopsida > Malpighiales > Euphorbiaceae > Mallotus > Mallotus repandus. The sequence continues at coordinate 2,612 of CATIWM010669979.1, forward strand.
TAGGCAACTCTTGCCATCACATCTCATGTGAGGTTCCATCAATTTGGCTCATAATGTTACGGGCCTCAGGTACATATTGCCATTCTTGGCCTTTGGCATTAGTTAGGTCCACACCATTGGATCAGTAAAATATATAGACTTGAACACTACATACCTCAGGTACGCCTATTTGCCATTCTTGGCATATAGTGTGTCTACATACCCACAACATCTTATGCTTAACAATAACACTATATGAATCTCTTAGAACTCATGCATACCCTTATGTGTCCATAGCCGATGCACATAATCTAGAGCCATGCAAGTTATTGCTCCAATGGAGAGCCTAGACCTAAATTTGTTTTAAAATATTTTGGGTCTTTATTTAAGGTCTCACTTTGCACATTAGCCATTTTGCATATATCACATATATATATAGCATGACAAATTTACATATATACATATCATATATGTATATTTCATGGCATTAAATATAGCATGCTTCAACTTATATATCACATATATGCATAGAAAATGCAAGATTGATGCATAAATATGGAGTGATCATGGACCTATTCTATTCTAACTCTTAGAATAACAAAAGGGCCTTGTGACCAAGGAAAAATAATAGAACTGTGCTGAGACATCACGGGAGTGCCGAGTCATCACATAGGGTGCATGTGCCAAGTCACCATGAAGCAAGTCTTCTACTCTGTGCCGAGTTGTAACAGGGACTTTTAGTGCCGACTCAGGTAACTCGTGACAGCATCCCATCTTGAACACTTCAAGCTTCCATTTCACAACTCTTGTGAGTTACATTGAATCCTTGGAATTCCAAGGTTAATATTACATCCTATTTCTATATAACTAACTCTTAATTATATAACAAATAATAAAACTAATTATTATTACATAATCAAGGATGTAATATAAGTCCATGATCATTCCATGCATATATGTCAAGCATATAGTAAATTGGATGCAACTATTACATGTTTAGCAACAACACTTGTAGCTAACAATAAACATAATCATAACACTTGCAATTATCATCAAATTTAGCATGTGTTAAGTGTAAAAAGGAGCTTTGATACCACTAAAAGGAAATCAGTTATGCTAATTAGGCTTTAAGAATAGTGTGGTGAGCACTAACCTAAGTAGAGTAAATTTCAAAAATTTACTTTCTCATAACCCTTCATCACATAAAGAATTCCACTCCCATGAATCCATTTTGCATTTAAACACATAACTAACAATACATCAACATGTATAAACATAAGAACTCAGGAAATCTAAGTTGCAGAATACTTACAATTTCCTAAGTTTGGTCTAGACCACAAGTATTCTACTATATTGGATTGCTCTTGGTTCAACTCTTAAATCAATACTAAGCCTCCTAAGTGTGAGACCTCTAGTTTGAGACACCAAAGCCTTCCAATCACCTTCTTGCCTTTGATTAAGTATAGTTCCAAGTACCTCTCTTATGACCCAAAGAAAACTTGAACTAACTTAATCCTCTTGCAAAAACTTTAGAGTATATATTTGGTATATGTTGTGTTTCCTTTTGGTATATATTTTCCTTACTAAAATTTCTCTACACATTCCACTAACTCTTAATGGATTGCAATTCTCTTACCTTATAACTCTTCTAAGGATATATTTATATGTAGAGAAATTAGGTTAATTTGGAAATATACAAATTAAATATCTCTTACACCATCACTATTAGGATGCCACCTATGACATAGTTAAAAGTGTAATTTGTGTAAATATCTCACAAGTGTACAAAATAGATGTAGAGATTTAAACACATCTCATGTATTTAATCCACATATATATTCTCTATACTAATTAACTTAACCTAATCATCATAATGCCCCAAAGTCAACAAAAAACAAATATGAGATAATATCTCCCTAATATGCCAAATATGACTTTACATTGATAAATGGACATGGGCTTGGTTATTGGGCTAACTCTTGGGCCAATATTTGGGCCAAGCCCAATCCATAAATCAATTAGGCCTAGTTAATGTACTTGGGCCTTTTAGTTGGCCCAACACTTGGCTCAAGCCCATTCCATCAAACTAATGGGCCTTAGGTTGATGGGCTTTAGAGTTTGGCCAACATTTGGCCCAAGCCCATCCCATCAAACTAATGGGTCTTGATTATGTTAATGGGCTTTGGATTAATCTTTGGACCAAACTCTTTTGGGCCTAGGCCCACACACCTTGGGCCATTAATCCAAGTTAATAAGGAAACAACACATATTCTTTATTTAACACTTTAATTAATATCTCATATTAATCAAGTATTTAATAATTAAACTCTTAATGGAATTAGATTTCATTATATGCTAGAATCATTGCTCAAAGCATAAATCAAATTTTATTAATCTTAATTAATTGATTAAACTCTTTAATCAATAATTAGATTAATAAGGTGATATGGAAAAACTCTTCTAGGTGTGACTTACTAGGTTCATGTCTAATTGGCAATGAGAATATAACATCAACTCTTGATATTATTTGAAACTCTTTCAAGTCTAAATGTGAAAATCCCAATTATACATATTTAGTTCTCATAAGTTGTGAGTGACCCCTAACATCGATATCACAACTACCCAATTAGAAATGAATGCATATGATGATTCACACGAACCCTTTGATCATAATTACCATGCACTAAAACCCTTCATTTGAAGATCCTGATAAAGCCTAGAGTCAAGGTTTAATCAAACTCTAATCGCTTCATTATATGAGTTCATCTCAAGTTATTCTTGATAAAAATATAACTAATACTAGAAACACTTTCAAGTACTGAAACTCTTTCAGACTGTGTTATGTTTGTCCTGGCTAGGAACTTATTCATCAAGAATAAACTTAGATAGCATAGGATCTATCCCGGTTCACTCCAAGCAATGAATCTCATCTCGGTAGAACACTCATCCCTACATTTAACTGACTAAAGCCACCACACACCATATTCCTATGTGAGAATAACATAAGTATGTAAGTGGTAACAAACTCCACCCACTCAAATATGCACCATTATGACCTAGATTGTGATCATTGATTATAAGTGAATATCCTTGCGATCACTAATCTAACGTCACTGTTTGATCCACCCATCACATGAGTATCCACATGTCTATTCTGATATCTCATATCAAGTAGCGCGAGACTCACTACCTCCCACTACTAGCATCACATACTAATCAAGAAAAATAGACAGAGGTGAAAGTCTAATTAATATTACCCAAATATTAATTAATTGACTATGAACAATTTATAGCATATGTACTAAATAAATTTGCAACTCATATTATTAACTCTTGATAATAAACTTATTTAACATAATGTTAAAGGGTAAATATTCAAATAAACAAATACTTTATTTAAATAAATATTTTATTGCCATAGGAATAATTTACAATGTCGTTTTGCATTACAAAAATGACACTAGGGAACATCTATACTAACAACGCTTCCAAGAACTATGTGAATGCACAAGCACAAAAGAGCATGATAAAATGGTGCATGAATATGGTAGAATGATGCATGATCATGGCATATGCTAAACTAATGTACATAGATTTAATCATGGAACACATAGTATAACATATTTACAAGCTACAATGATGATACACGAACATGATGTTTAATTATAAACATGCAATAATAATGAAACATGTGAACATGATAAATATGAATCAATAAGTCAAACAATTTATTAGTGGTGTGGTAATTATGGCAAAATTATGTGATGAACAAATATATGCATGCTAAGTAATGAAATATGAGAAATAGAAGCAATAAAAAGTAATAAATTAAAAGAGAAGAGAGATGAGAATGACTAACACATTTCGCGAATATCCTCTCCATGATTTAATTGCTCCATATTTCGAGTTTTGGGCCAATAAAATATTTTATTAGAAAATGAAAGAAAATAACTTTAAAATCAAAATAAAGATAATAAGATGCTTTAAAAATGAATTTAGTTTTAAAAAGAAATTAAAATGAATAGCTTTGAAAATTTTAACAGAAAATAGCTTAAAAAGTCAAAATAAATGAAAAATGTTTGAAAATGAATTCTAAGTAAAAAGGATTTTAGAAAAGTATTTGAAATTATTGTTTGATTAATTACATGAACCATTGATTTACAACATGAATTTCCATCAAGTTAGGCCTCAAAATGTGAATTTTGTACCTTGGATGGACATTCTCACATCATGAATTATTGACCACATAATCCAATCATTTTATTTGAAAAACTAATAAAGGAATTGTGATCCATATCCTTGCATTTGGATGGGTTTTTTTTATGATCAACAAAAATAACAACATCACACATATCACATAAAAGCACAATATTTATTAACAAAATGATTATAAATAAAGTATGAAAATGGAAAATAAAATATTTATGAAAATGGTCAATTTTTATTAGGGACGATGTAAAATTCTGTATTTAAATAAAAAGTGAAAAAGGATTTATTTATTGAAAAGGAATTGAAAAATAAGTGCAAAAGATACTATTTTATTAATCATGAGAAATAGAAGATTATCTACCCAATAAAAGAACAAAAACAGTTTTGGTTTATTTTTGGTATATTTCTGATTTATTTTTGGTTTTTGACAGCAATTAAAACACAAATTAAACATAAGAACAAAAGGGATTTTGATATAATTGTCAAGATAAAGCATAAATAATATTAAAAAGGACATGTAATAATAAAATCACAAATTAAACAAATTAATAAAGAAGAAGGGGTAGGAGTAGAGATTACAAATAATAGAATACAAAACTAAAAAGAACATTAATAGGACATGAAAATAAAGAGAAATAAGTGTTGAGTGTTGAGATTGAGATCATGATGGGAATTGTTATAACACAAGAATATGCAACATAAATTGATATCCAAAATAGGCAAATAATAAGAAAAAAGTTAATAGATAAACAACAATAGTAATAAATATTAGTAAAAGTTAGTAGAGGTTAGTAAAGTTAGTAAAGTTAGTAGTTTGAGATTAAGATTTTGAGATTGGTAACAAGAGATATATATAATGCAATGGATGATGCTAATACAATGCATGCTCACACAAGCATTAAATAAATATGAGGTGCATGCAAAGTATGATGCATGATGCAAGCTGGGAAGCATACAGGTATGCATTTAGAGGATCTAAAAATGAGCACACGTATAATAGTGATATGCATAAAGGCACATGAATGCATGAAAATGCAATAATGCAAAAGAAATTGAGGGAGAAGTGAAGAATAGTATATAAGAGTAGAGAAAAGGTTAGTAGAGACATGGAGATAATATTAAATATGAAATAAGGCAACAAGTGACCAAAAATGAGACTCAATTTAGATTAGAGACACTAAATAAGCACAAATAGCATGTAAGAGCTATATTTGACATAAAAGTTCAAGATCAATACAAAATTGACTTAATCAAAGCATGAAATATGTAAATAAAGACTCATAAGACTCTAAGATTGAAATAAAGACACATAAATGAAGTACTTATGTCCAAGATGATGACCACAAGCATTATGAACACAAGTTATGCACCTCAATGTTCACAAGCCAAGAAAAAGTTCACAAAATGCACAAATAATTATTTATGATGAAAAACACAACCAAAATGACCCAAAAATGATAAAAACCCTGAATTAAGACACTAATTATGTGAATGATGTCACAACAATAGTAAATCAACAATCAAAGCCTAATTAAGCATAATTAAGCACAATTACACACTAATCAAGGCTTTAAACAAGAATACACACTAACATTAACCACAAATAACAAAGAAAATCAATAAAACATTCAATTAAAAGTCACATAAACATCAACAAACACAAACACAATCACCTAACCAAAATAAGAGTAAGGATCATAGTTAAAAGCATTCAAAGAAGAGTGTTGAGAAATAAATGAAAAATATTTATAAAATCATTTAAAATAGAAAAATAAGTTAAAATGCTTCAATTCCATCATCCTTGGTTATTGGGGAGCGTTTATAATCATACTTAAGCAAGTATGAACCCTTAAAAACCCTAAAAACTATCATCGGAGTCATTTAGGATGAAGTTGGCAAACAACAGGATTTGCCACCTGACTAGCCAATTTTAGGGCCTCTAATAGCTGGTCTGAGAGGCCTCAACAACTGGTTATGGGCCACTAATAGCCGGCCAGGCTGTTCTTAGTCCAAATTCGGTTGTTCGTCACTGAACAACACAAATTTACACTCTTATGCCTTAAAAACTTGATTTTAATGCCCCAAACCCCAGAAATGAGATGAGAATCAACAAGAATGATGTTTTTGAAAATATTTAGCCCCAAAATTTGTGCTAGAATTCACCAAGAAGCACCAATTGATTATTGAGAATTAAAATTGAACAAAAAGAGGAAAGGGTGTTTTTAGGTGGGTTTAGGCTTGGATTTGGTTTTGATTTATGTGGAATTGATTTGCTGGAGTTGGGTTTAGGATTTTGGTATTTTTGAGAGGAATTTGAGAAGAAAATACAGAGAAATTAGGTGTAGAAAATTTTTGGCATTATTTCCCTTTATTTTCCCAATTTTTCCTTATTTCTAAGGCTATTTTGGAGAGAAATGATTTTTGGTTTTTGCGCTGGAATCTCCTTTTTTTTATAAGTGGTAAATCTAAAAGCTTCCTCAAAGCTTCTATTTATAGGCAAACATGTGTGATGACATTTATTATAAATTTCCTTAAATATTTAAGGTTATTGAGTAATAGTATATACTCTCCTTTTAATAAGTTGACACTTGTCCTATAAGTTGACACTTGTCCTAGTATATTCCAAATTTGGAATATTCCTTACTTAGAAAGCACCTTTTTTGACAAGTATTCCTTTTTAGATAAGGGCAAAGACAGGCAGATAGTTATGGGGCTCAGTCTGACCGCCAGATATTAAAATTTGACTTTTTGCCAAATGGGACCCACTGACATACTAAAATTTTAGAAGACAGTTTCATACTAAAATTCAACTTTGGGAGCTCCGTTTATCCACTAAAAAAGTCTTGTTGAGCAAAGTTTGACTTTTGCTCTCAGGGTTTCCAAAGGTTAAACTAAAGCTTCAGGAATCAAAACCAGACTGAAAATAACAGAATACGGACTGTAAACAGGCCTTACATAGGACTATACTTATTGGTTTAGAAGACAACTCGGGTGAACTTCTCTCTGATTATTCTTCTCAAACCTCTTTCTCAATACTGAAATGGTTAGGTTAACGTTTATTCTAGGTTTTGTTAGGTCTTGAAATGGTGTAATTGGTAAACATGTAAGGTTTTAGTGGTTCGATGGGTTTTGAAATGGTTTGAATTTTAATTCTCTTCATTAAATTGGTTATTTGATGAGACATTTTAGCTTTTTCATCATCGGTCATTAGGGTTTTGAAAAACAACCCCAACAATGTAGTTCTTGGATGTTAATTTGATGGAGAACCTTTGATTGATGTGTGTAGGAGGGTTTGTAGCAGGAAGTAAATTTGGCAGAGAAGAAACAAGAGAAATAGAAAATGAAGTGGTGTGGGAAGAATGAGAGGAGGACAAATAAGAGGAAAGAGATGAGGATGAAGATAGTGCTGTCATTTTAAATGCTATGATACCAAGTTATGAATGTAAAGTGAATAGTAATGCAATATTGTATATTGATAATGAATCAGTACAAGTACATATACAATACATAATTACAAACAACTCTAACAAAGTATGTAACAAACTCTATACTAGTGCTTATCATCTAACATAGATTAATAAAATTCTAATGAAATATAAGCATATTAAAATCTTAAAAAACATATATTCAAAGTTAAAAATATATATATTCAAAGTAAATTTGTAGACTTTTGGACTTTTGACTAAATATATTTTAAAGACTTGAAAACTATTTTAAGATAAAATATGTATATTTTTAAACTCATAAATTAAAATATATGGTTATTACATCATTATACCTTGAACTTTAGTCATTTTTGCCAATCTATCCTATTTTTAAAATTGTGGTGAATTGGTATATGAACTTTTCAATTTATTGTAAATCTATTCATAGTCAAAATAGCATGTACCCATGCTGAAATATCATGCTAACATGACATGCATGTGAATTTATTTGTTGAAAGTAAGAATATATTTGCAAAATAGGAGAAAGTTAAGAATATATTTAAAACAAAGATGAAAGTTAAGGATACAAAAATTACTAATTTCTTCTTCTAATTTTCATAGCAGCAAATAAATTTATATATGCATGTCATATCAGCATGTCATGTAAGGATGGGCATATGCAATACATTTGCAACAAATTGAAAAGTTCATATATCAATTTTCTATAATTTTAAAAATAAGATAAATTGATGAAAATGACTAGAGTTTATGGTAGAGTTATGCAATAAACCCAAAATATATTACTTATTTTTAATAAATATTAAAGAAATATAGAATTATATTGAATAAATTTTTTAAATATTTTATATGAACATAGTTATACTAATTATAAATTATAAAATTAAATTCATATCAATCCAAAATGCCCAATATATATTGCCCTTTTCACATACAAATACTGTACTAGAATTATTTAGTATATGCTCATCAACAAGCATATAACATCAATTCCCTTAGGATAGCCTGGTTGCAAAAAGTCCCATATTTTATGGGCACATTCTCCAGGTATAAGGTTGGATTTGTGCCGGACCGGACATTCTCTCCTACTCACAAACTATCATAAAAAGAAAATATAAAAGCAAGCACACCGCAATTGCTGCACATGATCTCAATAGCCAACTCTTCAAATTTGTCAAATTTCAACTCAAACCCAAATGGTATTAGGCGATCAAGTTCAACATATTTATAAGTACAAGTAACTCCTGATTTACAAACAGTAGGATAGCATCTCTTAACAAACCCCAGTCTCTTATATATAGATATAGATAAGGATATCAGAGACTGGTGTATCTTGTTACTGCAAGGACTACGAATCCCATGTAAACTGATCTATGGAGCTCGAATTATAATACATCTCATCAGGCATTAATGTAGACTCCACAAAATCAAAATCAAAGTTAGAGTATTGATCAAAAGAAGCATCCATATTGTTCTTTTCGGCCGTAAACACATTCGCACTCTCAATTTCAATTACCTGTTCCTCTTGCATTTCTTCGTGTCTTGAGGGTTGAATGATGGGCTCACTCCACAAGCAGTCGTCGTCTACGGTCCCGAACCCAGATGGATATGAAGTAGAACAAGATATGGGGACACTTCCCAATGAACCATATTGGCTAGAAGAATCCATGAAAGCTTTCGCATTAGGGTTTTGATTTAAAGAAATATGAAATGGAGAACATGAAGAATTATTGACATGAGGAATGGGTATAGCGGCGAAAGGGCTATAATGTACTGGTTTCATATCTATGGAAGAATTTTTAATTTGTGAAGTAGTAGTTATAGTGAAACGTGAGGTGGGTTGCTGATGGGAATTATCAGAGATAAGCTTGCATGGATTATTGTTGCTGCTGTTATGGTTTTGTTTGTTATAATTAGGAGAGATGAGTTTATGAGTGTTGGGATCTAACCCTTGTGCAATAAGCTTCTTCTTGATGCATGAATTCCAAAAATTCTTGACTTCATTATCAGTACGACCAGGTAAATGCTTAGCTATTTGAGCCCATCTGTTGCCTAAAATTCTATGGACATCAACAATGGTCCTCTCTTCTTGGGCAGTAAATGAACCTCTTTTTAGATCTGGTCTCAAGTAGTTTATCCATCGCAATCTGCAACTTTTTCCACACCTTTGCAGCCCTGCAAGAATAAGAAAATCATACCCATCCCAAAAAGATGCAATTAAAGTAAAAGGAATGTTCATGGGCATGCACTTAACGAAAGAGGTACCTGCAAGTTTAGGGACAGAACTCCAAGAGCCATGGCCATGAGTAGTTATGAACCTTATTAGCTTCTCATCTTCTTCAGGAGACCACAACCCTCTCTTGACTTTCTGCTTGCTGCAGCATTGATGGCCCATATTCTTTAAATCACCAAAACCACCTCCCCAGTGCAGTGTTATAACTAATCACCATTTATTGTGGAAGATGCTTCCTTGTATAGTACTACTAATTTCTTTCATTTTAGTACTAATGCGATATCTTATCCCCTTTATATAAAGTTGGTTTAAATTTTTCTTGATTGCAGCCAAAAAGAAAAAGAATTAATAAATTATAATATTTATTGCTTTTCTCAAATTGGCTACAGTCCACGTTTATAATAAGGAAACATTTGATGACATAATTTGTGGAAATTGAACTTTGGGTGTACTCATGATAAAGGACCACCAAGCCTAATCGAGTGTTTTGGTAACTTCAAGCCTTGGCTTGAACAATTGCTCTCAACTTGATTGCTGTTTTTCTTTAATTAACTGAATATTTTACATAAAACATTACTTGTTGACTGGTTATTAGTAATTTGGTATGAGTTGTCCGAAACTTGACAATGAGCTTATAGTTAGTTAACTGTGTATACTAAGAAAGAGTCAGTTGAAGTTAACCCATTTTCCATTATAGATGGTAGAAATTACAATCAAACTAAAAAGGAATTTAGATTTTTTCTAATAAACTTTTGAATTAAAATTTTATATACAAATAGATACTGAAAAAGATTTTATCTCTTAAGAACGTCCATTCGGTTCCAATATAATCTAGCTATATAGTTGCTCAATATGAGAAATATCGAAAGAAAATCTAAAAAAAAAAATCACCTCACTAATATAACTGAGTTGTATATTTTGGTGCCTTAATTTTGTTAGAATTGTACCATGAAAAGAGATATAATAATCTTATAGATAGTTATATATTTTTTGAATATCTTATAACATTATTTAACAATGCCCGTAAATTCAGATTTTTGAAATAATTAATAATACAATTGATTTTATTATACTTTTTTTTTGTTGGTAATAGCTCGAATGAAAATGATTATGATGCTGACATGTTGAGCTTTTTTGTTTTTACTTAAACGTCTGTATCAAATATGCATGTAAAAGTATTGGTTTTATCTTCTAAAAAAAAGTATTGATTTTACAAATATAAACACTTAAATTTTTAAAAATTCTTAGGATTTATAAAAGACTGTTAAAAAAAGTGTATATAAAAGATAATAATATAAATATATATTTTTTGGAGAAATACAAGTGCAGATTAATGTATTAAGTCGAAAACTAGTTCATCATAATGCAAAATAAATAATTAGGGTATGCATGCTACATGTACGATTTTGGGTAAGTGGGAAATTGTTAATTAATTATCTTTGTTTTCTTTTTGTCTCAATTTATTTAGCAAATCATGATTACGTTTATGTTGAGTTACCAAGAAAGTCATTTCCATATCAGTACTTTGTTTTGATTCTCTTAGATACATCATGATGATAGCCTACTACTATTCTCCATATATATATACACTACTTGTGAATATTTTTAAAATTGGATTGGAGATTTAACTTATTATAACTGATTATATTGTTGATATGTAATTTAATCAATTTGAATAGTAAATAAAAATAATTTAACAGTAAGTTGATTTTAGGTTAATGGTAAAAACAATTAATATTTTTTTTCACATTTTCAAAATTTTATTTATTTTTTACAATTCTTAATTTTAAAATTTGGCAGCAATTCTTAATCAATATGATTTACATGTATTGTAGTTATCGTTGAGACCATTTATGTTAATATTATTAAAATTTGTATTTGCAATAACACAGATTACACCTCCATTGGGTAAATTTTAGATTGATATTTTATCAATATATATATATATATATAATTTTAAATTATATAATCCTAAAATGGTTAATATTGAGTATTTGAAATCAATTGCATTAGTTTTGTTAGAATTACGTCAAAACAATAAAATTAGATTGCAACTGTTAACATTAAAAAAATTTGTACAATTTTATAAATTTGCAAAAAAAAAATTATAGTAGGCTTTTGTAACTAAATTTAATACATCAATTTATAAATAACCATCAACATAGATGCTTTATATTTAGCTACGTATTTAAATAAAAAATAAAAATATATAAATAAATGAAGTAATATAAATAAAAAATAATTAATAAAAAAATTAAGTAAATAATTAATCCAATCAGCTGAATTAGTCAGTTTGATTTAATTTTAAAAACACTAATATCTGCAAAAGAATATAATTTAAAAAAAAAAGAATAAATCCTAATAAATAAGGGACATAAAAAGAATGGAGAGATTAATGATAATATGACCAATTAAGGGAAGACCAAACCTAATGATATAAAGATAACCCAAATCATTTCTTGCATCAAAATTCAACATGAAAGAGCCCTCCACTTAAATTTTGGTCTCTTCTTTATTGTTTTTATAATAATGTAAATGTTATCCCTAACATTATACTATACGTGTACACATGCAGATGTACATATTATATAATATTATATCATCCTTTCTTCACTCAACCGTTGCTTCAATTTGAATGTGTCAATTTCTTGGTGTCATCAACGATGATTATGATTAGATTTGTCTCCTGCTTCATGATTTTCAGTTTTTTTCAACCTCGGCTTTCTTTATTTTTTTTAAATCTAAATCTTTTATTTTTTATCACAAGTTTATAATATTAATTGTAGGAACACATCGCCTAAATAATATAATATTCTATCACAAAATTAAAATATTTAGTAAAAAATAGTATTCGATCTCACAATTCCTCTAACTCTTTCATGCCATGCCATAAACTTTAACTATCATATTAGTGTTAACAAGGTATAAATAAGTTCAACTGATTCACATTTTGGTTACCTCAAATTTAATTTATTAGGAGTCGATTTCAAGTTGCATTTATTATGTTATTTTATATTTGCAAACTGCTTATTTACTTAAATAATTTTTTAAAAATATACAATTACAATTAAAATTATTCATTTGAAATTAAAACTATTTACTAAAAAGTTTTTCCATTAAGAGGAGGCTTAAAGTTAAATAAAAGTTTAATAAAATATTATTGTTCTAGTGATATGTGTAGATAATTTTTTTATATTTATTGTAATTCAAAAATGATATATTATATATCTAATATCAAAAGTTAACTTATGAGATTTTATTTAAATTTGTTCACAAATTTTATGATTTAAACTTTACATAATTTAAATTTAACTTACTCATTAAATGAGTGTTGATATAAAATTAAATAAATTGTTATCAAACTTAATTTTAAATAGCTTATGAACATGTTCACTCGTTTATTAATGTCACTAACCATTTAAAATTAATTTTAAAAATTAAATTTTTGTATTTATTCTTAAGTTTTATTAAAATTAAGAGAAATTTTTGAATAATTTTATTTTTATGTACTCTATTTTTACTTTAATGTTAGCACCTTTAGATTAGAATGTGTTGCATTATTCAATGGTAATTATCAACAAAGTAAAATTTGCTTTGTAAAAAATAAAGCAATCATAGAAAGCATCTACAATTAATTTTGATTTTTGTTATAATTTAAATATTTAATTTTAATTTCACTAATAAAAATTTGTGAGTCCACAACAAAAAAAAAAGTTTTTTTTTTTTTTTTTTTTTGAGATAATCACGTGGAAAAGCAAAAGCAGCAATGGGATAATAATAAGCACATAGAATAAAAAAGGAGAAACTGTCATTTAACCCCTTTTGGCTTTTGCAAAAGTCAATGCGGTTTCCCTCTCAAAATCATTGCACTGTGTAGGTAAAATCTTTCCCTAATCTTTGTACTCTAAAGTGTTCCTTTTTTTTTTTTACTCTTTTTGGAGAGGTGAAGGAAAGTGTCCTATGAAGATTGTCTTGCCCAATTAACTATAAAGTTATTTCAAATAATAATAATAATAACTATCAAGTTAAAATTCAACAAATATAAAAATATATAACACTACCCACCCATAAACTGTTAAGAGACAATTTCGCCCAATGTGTACTTCTTTTGGATAAACAATTAATGAATTGGTTTACTTAGTTAAACTATATACATATATCAAAATTTCACATATTAAGTAGTAAAGAAGAGAATAACAATACATTGGTGTGATTTAAAATTTAATTTTTATATTTTTTAACCTTCATTTTATTTGTTTTAATTCAATACTCCTTGTTTTCGGTATTTATATGAACTTCAATTATTTCAAAGTTTGAGCAAATCACATAAAGGATGCAAAACTCTTTCAATGTCTATTTCTTTGGATACAAAGCTGGAACTTGAAATCTTATTTAAAAACTAAATAAATTTCTCATCACTTGAATAAATAGATATTAGTGAATAACCACTTCATTTTAGGTCATATAAAATCGTTTAATGATAGCATTGTAAATATGGAAACTATATACGTTTTATTTCAAAATATTTGCCATTTAATATTTTTATTTAAATATTAATTAAAATATTAAATAATTTTAATTATATAGTAAAATATCTAAATTTATTTTTTATTAATTAAAGACAAGATGTCACTTTTAGCTTCTTGACATAGTTATTAAATAAATAGTAAGACTAAACATTATTAAAAAAACTAGTACTTAATTTTCTAAAGTTACAAGTAAGTTAAAACAAATTTACTTTCTAAAATTACAAATAATTTGGAATAAAGGGAGTATAATTAAAATGGTTTTGTTTATTGAACATTGAAAAAGGGTTTATTTTATATTTAATAGGAGTTGGGTTGTAACACAAAATTTTATATTTGTCCATTTTAATATTCATTAGAGATTCACAAGGCATAGGCTACAAAATATGAAAAAGTATTTTTTTGATCACTCATTCTAAATAATAAATTTTCATTTTTATATATGAATTGTAAATATGAAGACTCCAATTAAAGATCTACATAATTTTCATGAATAGAAATTCGAATTAGATAATTTATAATTGGTATGTCCATTAATCAAAAGGTCTTATTTTTATCATTAGACTAAGTCACAAGTTAATGAAAACAAATATTTTAGAAGTTCATAAATGAACAAGATTCATATGGACAAGCAAATATATTAGTCTAAATTAGCTCGCTCAAGATATATATAATGCACTAACCTAAGGTAATTAACCTAAACAAGCAACACTAAATTTCAAGTTTCAAACTGCCTACCAAAAAAAAAAAGGTTAATTTAAGTATCACTAGGATTAACTAAACAAGACATGAAAAGTAGTTAAATCCTTCACTTTTAGTTTATTAGTTTTCTGGTCCATCAAGTTCATTAAGGTTTAGTTATACAAAAGTGACAAGACTGTGATAATTTAATAACATATCCTTCCTCCTTTGTAATTTTTCTTTTTCGCACTCCATTGAAAAATGGCAGAGAAATTTTCAATGTAAAGTTAAGTATACATTTGATGAATTTATTGATAGTCTGATTAATTAAATTATTAAAACATGTTGCACTATATATCATCATAAAATTAGATTTTCACAAGCTCATGTGCTTATGACATCTTATTTTTACTAAATATTTTTAATAAATAAACAAATATTTTTATCTGCACTCAGAATATTAAATTCAATAATTGAATAAGTAATATATATTTTAAATGTTTTAACTTTGGCTAATAAAAGTTGATACAAAAATTAAAAACACTTCAATTCATAGTTCACACCTTGAATTTAATGGACCAAAATTCCTGAACCATAAGTAATGTTTAGGGTAGTTAGTTATGCCTCTATGGCTGGAACATCCTGAAAACTAGAGTTTAGACCATATACACCATAGTTTGCGATGGAAGCCCTCTTCCCCTTGGTTTTGAGGCAGTCAAATTTAAGCTTTTTGTTTTCCCATATATTGTGGCTTAGACGGTTAAGCTTCTAGATAAATAAAAGGATGATTGCTAATGGACCAGCATTAGCATTACATTACATTGATAATTTTAATTACCGACAGTTTAATGATTACCTCTTTTATGTTTTGGGGTTTTGATATTTATAATCAAAAGCCAAAAACAAACTTGATTATACCCACTCCTTAAGCTATCAATGCGTGTTTTAACAAATTCTTGGTCCTCCAATCCATTTCTCCCTTCCAATTTTTTTTCCTTCTTTTGATATCATTACTTTTCTTATACGACATCTCTCTACATTTATTTATATTTTGGCTTAGTTGTATTATTATTATTTTTTTAATATATATAGTTACGGATGTAGACTTTAATATATGCTGTATGTGCGTGTCTTTGTCCATGTAGCCCTATCAATCACTAAATGTCTTGTATCAAAGATTGCCCGTGTCTTTGGGCAATTGTACGGACCGCGTCATCGCTCCAATTCATAAGGTGAAAAGTGTGTTCAATACGCGCACACTGATAAATATTTCTTACATGCGTTTAAAACACACATCTCATATATGTAAATGTATATGAAAAGGCAAAATCCATTTTGACTTTTTTGTATTCTTAATTTTTTTTTTACATTGCACCTTTTTATCTAATTTTTGTCATCGCTTCTTTACTTTTAATTTCAATTTCGGATGCATTGAGTCTTTATTATAAAATTTGACAGTTAAAAATATCTAAATTACTCTATATAATTTTAAAAATTTTCTATTTAATTCTTATATTATTAACAATTAAATTCATGCAATTACAAAAATAATTCATTTAAACTTAATAATAAATTTTAAACATAATATTTTTTATAATAGTAAAAATATATATAGTTATAAAATTACAACATATTTTAATTATTCATTAAATATGCATCTATAAGTAATACAAAACTATGGCAAAAATTAATACATAATACTTTTTTTTTTAGGATTTTGACTTAAATTGTGAGGAATCCAAATTAGATTTAGATTAGAAAAAATTAATTACTGGAAAAGAAATTAATTTTGAAATCATTCTAAGAATTTCCAAATAGGATTATTTCAGGCGAAAGTTTTAGAGGTCTATAAATACAAGGTTTTCTAAGATTACAAACGATAGAATAACATAAGACAATTTGGGGTTTGCTTGTTTGAGTAATGAAAGCCATGAGACATAAAACAACTTGGGTATGCAAGTTTGAGCAGTGGAAGGAAGCCAAGAACAAAAAACAACTTGGAATTTGCAAGTTTGAGTGGCAATTATGTTTTGATGTGGGAATAGCATCAATGGGCTTGATGTGGGAATAATATCAAGGGGCTTAGGTGTGGGAATAACATTCAAGGGGTTTGGGGCTTTAGGAAACACTTGTATTAGTTGTTGTATTTTTCTCTATGGTTTCTAGAGAGGGTTTCCTCTAGAGTTTCTAGAGGGGTATGTTCTTCTAGGGTTTTTAGAAGGGTGATATTTATCTCTATGGTTTATAGAGAGGTTCTCTAGGTTTTCTAGTGTTGTGGAGAGGAATATGTATTCTTTTGGTTTATATGAGAGGGTGATACAAAATTGTGAGTTTAGGATTAATCAACTAAAGGGATTCTCATATAGTGAAGAATTAGTATCTTTGTGTGGATGTAGGCAGTTAAAAGTCGAACCACGTAAAATCTTGTGGGCTCTTTTTTTTTTTAATTTTTAATTTTGACATGTTTATTTATTGGTTTAATTCGGAGGATTTTTCCCAACAAGTGTTATCAAAAGCTTTGATTCTTTGGTTGAATCGATAGATATGTTAAGTGGTTTACTCTTTAGGAAAGAAGAGTAAAAGATCACGTAGTTTAACAGGATTTGGCACAAGTGTTGAAAGGAAAGGAGACAAAATCTAAAAATTGGAAAGATCTTAAAGAAGGTGTGCCAGATAAAGTGGAGATATCTCCATGGAGTCAAGGAGCATTTTAACGGGGTTTCAATTACACATGGTGTATTGGCCATTGTTGAATCAAGGTGTGTGATCAAGAATTCATTCGGGATATGTAGTTGGGATACTAAGGCCAATTTGTTTGCACAATTTAAGTCAAAGTAGAGATTTATTAGCTTTTTTACTTAGATTATGAGGAATCCAAATTGGATTTGGATTAGGAAAAATTAATTATTAGGAAAGGAATTCATTTTAGAATCATTCTAAAACTTCACAAATATGGTTACTTCGGACCAAAGTTTTAGAGGTCTATAAATACAAGATTTTCCAAGATTACAAGAGATAGAACAACATAAGACAACTTGGGGTTTGTAAGTTTGAGTGGTGAAGGCCATGAGTCACAAGACAACTTGAGGTATGCAAGTTTGAGTGGTGGAAGCTAAGAAGCCAAAAACACAAGACAACTTGGAATTTGCAAGTTTGTGTGGTAATTATGTTTTAATGTGGGAATAGCATCAATGGGCATGATGTGAGAATAATATCAAGGGACTTGGGTTTGTGAATAACATTCAAAGGGCTTGGAGCTTTGGGAAACACTTATATGAGTTGTTGTATTTTTTTTTCTAGGGTGTATAGAGGGGTGTTTTCTTCTGGGGTTTCTAGAAGGGTGATATATATCTCTATAGTTTATAAAGAGGTTCTTTAGGTTTTCTAGAGCGGAGTAGAGGAATATGTATTCTTTTCATTTATATGAGAGGGTGATACAAAATTGTGGGTTTGGGATTAATCAACTTAAGAAAAGTGACAATTTATTGTATTGTAGTTTTTTCTCATATAGTGAAGAATTGGTATCTCTCCATAGATGTAGGCAGTTAAAAGTCGAACCACGCAAAATATTGTTTGCTCATTTTTTTTCTTCTGATTTTGGTTTTTTATTTTGACATGTTTATTGATTGGTTTAATGGGGAGGATTGTTTCCAACATTTCTAATCAATAAAAAAAATACAAAAGTTATTTATTAAATAAAATACTAGTGAAAACTTATAATATGTGTCAAAAAAATAAATAAAATACTATTGCATATAGTAATTTATCTTACAATTAATGTTTAACAAATTAATAATTCTATTGATTAATTTTTACATAAATAAAATATTAATTTGCATGAGATTCTTGGGTGAATTTAATTTTTAACTATTTTAATTTTACTTTATTTTTATCTCCACAAGAAGGGAATATATTTTATCATCTAATAGTGGTTATTAGCAAAGTGTAGTTTACTTCGTAAGAAGAAAGTACTTATATAAGACACCTAATAATATTATCTTTAGAGTTATGAAATATAAATTTATAATTTTCAATAGTATTTTATTTATTAAATATCTCATATATTTTTTATTGATTAAAAATTTATTATTTATAATTTTTCCATATTTTTATATTAATTATATACAGATTTAAGGCACAGTTAAGATATGTTATAATAGTTATATATTATATATATATATATATATACCATTATAAATCTCTTAGAGATAGATAATTGACATCTTAATGACATAAAAAGTATATAATTTTATAATTTTTCATTAAGTTTAATTGAATTATTCTAGTAATTGTATGGACTTAATTGTTAATAATAAAAATTATAAGAATTAAATAATTTTTTAAAAAATTATAGGGACTAATTTCGATATTTTTAACTATCAATTTTCTAGTAGGGGCTCAATATGCCAAACATTGAGAGTGAAGGGGAGCAATGTATAAGAAATTGAGAGTAAATGGGTGCAATGTGCTGAAAATTTAGTAGAGAAGCGCGATGTGAAAAACCTTGAGAGTATAAGAGGTCAAAATGTGTTTTGCATATATGAAAATGATGAAGAAATGAATATTTGGCATGCCTTTTATATCCTATGTGTTTTGCACTACATTTAGAAATGAGGAAGCAGTGGTGAACCTTGTCTTGGGGAATCAAGTTACAAGGCTCAGTTTATTCATAGGCTTCAATGTTTTGCTATTTATTAGTTTATTTCCTCAACTACAACTTTTTTTTGTAAAGCGTCCTCAATTGCAAATTGACTATTTTAGCATTTCAACTTGATTGATTAAGATTTATCAACACTTTCAATGCTATTTAAGGTGGCTAATTAATATTTTTATAAGTTGAAATAAAATTATTTAGATATACAAAATAATTGAAAAGTATTTATAAGTTATTTTTTAACAACTTAAAGTGTTAAAATGGTCAATTTATAATGAGGCAAATTGACAAAATATGCCAATCAAGTTAAAACAATAATTGAGTATTTTAAATAGCCTTATGCATATAATTTTAATTCATTCACTATAATAATTAACACATATAACCATAAAACTTTGCCATGAATTTGAAAATTATGGCTAAATATAATATATATCCACGGAGATTAGAACTTTGTAACTAATTGTAAAAGATAAAACCTATAGGGTTGTTGTTCAATTGCTCAGTTTAAAAGAAAATGGTCAAACGATTGCATACTCCCTTCCACCTGCATCATCCAATTGATCTTTTGATCCATCTTTGTCAATATCTATTGAATCACATGTTGCAAATCATCATGGTTCAACCACATAACTTTATAATAAGAGATACAAGATTTAGTCTGTTAAGATATTGGTTACTAGTTTAAAATTGTATTTGTTATATCTTATATTCAATTCTTATTCATTACTTATGTTTCCTAGTTGTATTCAAATACTCATTAGTTATCTTACCTCTACATATATAGAGATGTACACTTATGTATTAATCATTGAATACACTTATTAAAATTCCTTCTCATTCTCTGTTTGAATATGGTATCAGAGCCTCATGGCTACAGATACTAATACCCAAATTATTTTAGTTGTAAACTCTTCTTCTACCCCTATTGCTACTCAACTAAAATTTTAAAATAAACTAAATTCCAAAATTATTTATCATGGAGAACTCAACTCTTACCTCTTCTCAATTCTCTAGACCTCACAGGCTTCATAGATGGCTCCAAACCCGCTCCACCAATCACAATTATGAGCAATGATAATCCATCAGTTCCTATTCCAAATCCAAGCTATCAAACTTGGTTTAAACAGGATCAGATGCTCCTTTCTTGGATATTATTTGCACTCTTAAAAGAAGTCTTTCCATATATTACTAATATTTCTTCCTCTTTTCAAGCATGGCAGGTCCTTGCAAACAAATTTGGTGCTATTTCTCAAAATATACAACTCCAATTTCATATTGAAATAACATGATCTTACAGTGAGTTAATATTTAATTAAAGCCAAGTCTCTTGTTGATGAACTTGTTGCTGCTGGTAGACCACTTCTTCCTGCTGAGTTTAATGCGATCATTTTTTTGCAATTTACATCTTGAGTTTCGTGGTACGATCACTGCTCTTAGTATGCGCCCAGAGCCAATTTCCTTTGATGAATTACATAGTCAGTTGGTTGCTCATGAGATCCTTCTTAAAAGCAACGATGATCTTCCTATTTTACATGTTGCTTATCAGCACTCTTCCTCTGTGCCTTCTTTATCTCGTCAGCCTCCATTGTTGCCAACACCAGCTGCACTTGGTAGTGAGATACCCTAGGCCAATCATGTAATTGCCATAGTTTACATTGTTATATTTCATTTATTAATAAAGAGGCATTTTCATTATTACTGACTAATTCTAATAAGTTTCTTGAATAATTAATTCTAAATGAAGTCATCAAGTATGTGACTTGGTAGCAAAGCTCTTAGGTGGAACTTGAATTATATTTTGCATTTTCCTTAGTCGGTCATTATCATTAGAACAATAATGAATAAAGACTAGTATGAAGTTGACTGATGATTATGTTAATTTTTCATGTATATGAGATATTAAGTCAACTCATAGGTACATATTTGAGAAATGATGTATTGAATCAATCCACTTTGAAAATACAACATGGATAATTGTCATAAGTGCTTCTTATCACAGTAGTATTATTTCAGTCCTGTTACCTGAAATCACCATGTTTTCCTATATAATAAGTTCTGTATTTTGACACATTCAAACATCATCTTCAACTGGATGGTAAAATAAGTTTTGATTGGATATAAAATGAGTTATGTGAGGAATGTGAATAATTGAGAAGGAATTTGTCCCTCATTTATAATGTTAAGAAATCTATGGGCCCCTTGATAAGTTAAACTGACAAAAAATGCATGGTCATGCTAGAATGAGTTGATAAAGAGTTATAAGTATTAGTCTACTTCGGATCAAGAAATAATATGATTAAACAATATAAGGATGATATAAACCATGCCTTATGTTCAATCAAGATATCACGTGACAAAAGGACTATAATACATGTTGTGGATTAGGTTATGTCGAATTATCGGCCTTTACACAACTTGGATAGTTATAATGTCTTGCTAGAGGCCGCCTATGACTTGTGGGCTAAAATGGAGATTTTAGGCCTACTGCTAATGTTGCGTGAACCTATAAGGTCGCACACTAAGAATAGGCCTAAAGCAGACTTGGGTTAATCTATTCAATGAAATTCTCTCTAAGTAAATAAATAAATGTATGTGTATATAAATATTTGTGTGGATATATATATATATATATATATAATTACATTTGTTTATTTCCTTATTTATTTAAGGAAAGTGTTATCTTAAATATAATAAGAAGGAATTCTATTTTGGTTTATATTTAATTCCTTATTTATTTAAGGTAAGTGTTATCTTAAATAAAATTAGAAATAACTATATTCTCGGTATTGGAATAAAAAAAGAAATAGAAGGTAAACATGCCAAAAACATTTTTTTTGTAAGTGAAAGGCTTGAAAACCCTAAATGAGATGTCTATATATACATCTCTTTCTATAGGGTTTCTATAATCTTATCCTCCACCTTCTTTTACTTCTTTTGAGAAAAGAAAATGTACATAAAGAGAAAAGAAATAAGAAGAGTCTTAGAGAAAAGGTGCTAGCACACCAACACTTCTTTTGGACATCCTATTCGTATGGATACCAAGTAGAGGATGTGGCTTAATTGGCAGCATCTAAGTCCAACAAGATATGTACTAAAAGCTCAAGGTTGGGTGTCATTGACATGAACCCCCTCTCATTCTTCCAACCTTCTTCCCTTGAAATTGTCATGGTTAGTTTTTTGAAATCCCTAGTTGATTTATTTGAATTACATGGATCCTATGAGGATTTCATGATAAATTTTTTAATTTTCGCTGTGTGAAGGGACAATAAATAAAATTGGTTTTCACCCCAGGAACTTGGACTTGCCTAGAGTGGCTTATAATAATGGCTTATATTGCCTCTCAATCAGCCTAGAGTTTCTGTTGAAGTTAATGTATTTAGTTTCCATATGACTTGGCAACCTACATAGAAGCAAAAGTTAGGTATGTGTGTTAGTATATATGGGCCTTAGTGCCATTCTTGTTATCTTAAAATGACATTGTACTTTTATCCCTATGGCAATTAAATATTCATTTAAATAAAGTGTTTATTTTTTTGAGTATTTACCCTTTAGCATTATGTTAAATAAATTTATTATCAAAAGTTGATAATATGAACTACAAATTTATTTAGTAAATATGCTATAAAATGTTCTTAGTCAAAAAATTAATATTGGGGTAATATTAATTAGACTATCACCTCTATCTATTTTCCTTGATTAGTATGTGATACTAAGAGTGGGAGGTAGTGAGTCTCATGCTACTTGATATGTACTAAATGAATTTTTCACTCATATTATCAACTCTTGATAGTAAATTCATTCAACATAATGCTAAAGGGTAAATACTCAAATAAATAAACACTTTATCTAAATGAATATTTTATTTCCATAGGGATAAAAGTACAATATCATTTATATTACAAGAATGGCATTAGAACACATATATACTAAAACTATCATATTGGATTGGGTTATTTACAATTGCTATGGCTGCTTTATTATCACAATACAATATCACAGGCTTTGGATGACTTAGACTAAGATCTTGCAAAATGCATTTTATCCATAGTAATTCATATACTTCGTGGGCCATTTCATGAAATTCAGCCTTAGCACTTGATTTTGCTATGAATTTTTATTTCTTGCTTCACTAATACTAAGTTTGTTTCAACAAATGTAAAGTACCCAGAAGTTAACTTGTGGTCAATTTGATCTCTAGCCCGTTCTTCACTTGGTGCGTGCATAAATGTACTTACAAACATATTGCATATGCAATGTCCAGTCCAATATGAGACGAGTAAATTAATCTTCCCATTAGCCTTTAATCCATAGTTTTCTTTTATTGGTGTTTCAGTTAGTTTACAGTCAAGCATGCCTATTTCGGTTAATAAGTCTATTATATATTATCATTGGCATAGAGAGATGCCCTAGACCGATCTTGCAACTTCAATCCCTAAAAATATTTCAGATTATCGAGATCTTTGAGTTCAAACTATATTGATAAATGTTTTTGAAGTGTTTCTATCTTACTTGGATCATTTCACATAACTACCATATCATCAACATATACACTAAGGGTAGTGGTTGTATCCATCCTCTATTTCATGAAAAAAAGTGTGGTCGATATCACTTTGTTTATAATAAATATTTTTCATGGAAGTTGATAGCCTTCCAAGCCATGCTCGAGTGACTGCATACTTTTGTACAATGCCCTTTTTAATTTGCATACTTTACCTACACACATTATTTGGGGTGGTGGATCCATATACACTTCTTCTAGAGTTCCATCCAGAATGCATTTTTTACATCAAACTATCATAATGGTCAATCAAGATTTACTGATATATAGATAAGGACTCATATGGTGTTCATCTTTGTTATAGGGGAAAATGTATCTTTATAATCAATCCCATACTTTTGCGTATAACCCTTTGTAACCAATCTTTCTTTATAATGCTCCTATCCAAGTTGAATTTGAGCGTGAATATCCACTTGCATTCCCCAATTTTCTTTCCTTTAGGCAGCAGCATGAGTTCCCAAGTAGAGTTTTTATGTAATTCCTCCAGTTCACTATTCATGGCTTTTTTCCACTCGAGATCCGCTAAAGCATCTTGCATATTATTCAGAATAGATATAGTGGATAATTAATTTACAATAAATTTATGTTATTTGATCTTGGCAAGTGATGAGATAAGATATAATTATGTATGGGATATTTGGCCTTTGTATTAAGGTTAAGATTATATTATTGTTTAGGTATTCCTCTATTTATTCTAGTAGAATATTGTGGTTCAATATTAGAAGATGCTTAAGGTGATGAGTTTGCCTCATGATACATATTCAGATTTTCTATAACCTTTGGTGATAATTGGGAAGATGTACTATCTTGATCATAACTAGGCAAGATATTCAATTCAGTCATCTATTCTACTTCCTAACCTGATTTGACACTCAGTTGTTCATGTCCATGTAAGACATTTAGTTGTTTATAACTAGGTAAGACACTCGATTGTTCATGTCAAGGTATGATATTCAATTCCTGTCTGAGGAGAGTACTTGATTATGTATTGATACAGACTTTGATCTGGCTTAATTCCTAAGCATTATCTTTAAAATATCCTTAGACTCTCTTTTCCTAAAAAGATCACCGAGGATTAGTATAAAATGTGATATCTTCATGGAATGTCACGTCTCTAGTTATATACATCTTCTTAGTATGGGGTTCATAACATCGATAATCTTTTTTGAGTTTAGTATACCTGACAAATACACACCCAAATGCTCATGGATGTAGTTTACCCACCAATTGATGAACAACATTGTACAAAAATACTTTTAGCTCAAGGTTCAGAAGAGTTGGTGATAAGACTAGTTCTTGAAGCTTTTGACATGGGGTTCGAAAACCAAGTACTCAAGATGGAGTTTTATTAATAAGATAATTAGAAGAGCAAACAACTTCTCCCTTATATTCCTGAGGTACATTCATGTCGAATAAGGATGCCTAGAAAACTTTCAATAGCTATTAATTTTTGCATTTTGTAGGGCCATTTTATTAAGGTGTCCTCGTACAGGAGGTTTGGAGATAGATGCCATTCCCTAGGAAAAATTCTTGGAGAGTAAAGTTGATGTATTCCCCATCGTTATCATATTAAAGGACTCAAATTTTACATTGATACAAAGTGGACACCATGTGATACAAGTCTTGAAAGACATAACAAACTTCTCCCTTAATGTGGAAAAGAGTCACCCAGGTCATACAAGTACATTCATTAATAAATGTTGTAATGTACCGAGCACCAAACATTGTAGGTATAAGAAAAGGGCCCCAAACATGATATTGAATAATCATAAAAGGTATAGTGCTTTTATTAAAACTCGGTAAATAGGAAATATGATGGCTTTTTTCCGGTTCACAAATTTCACATTGGAATTCAGAATCTCTTATATTTAAAATAAATCTAGCATTATTTTATGAAGATAACTAAATGATAAATAACCAAGGCAAATGATAAATAACCAAGGCAATGATGTTATAATCTTAGTTGTCCTCTGTTGGCCTCAATTCTTATAACACTATTGACTTGCCCCTAATGTTGACTCATTTCATCATTCATGCCAAGATAGTACAACTTTCCTCATTCAACACCAATGCCAAGAATTCGTTATGTTGCAATGTCTTGAAATAAATAATAGTTGGGCCAAAATTTGACAGTACACTTTAAGGCATCGATAATTTGACTAATAAATAAAAGGTTATAAGTGAGAGAACAATAAGCACAATATCAAGAGTGAGAGAGCTAGAAATAGATAATGATCCTTCATGAGTAATATGATCGGTGAAGTTTCAGGATTATGATCAAGGATCAGTGCGTTTATAGCATTAGGGCACACAGGCTAATGATGACCATTTACCGATTTTTGTTATTATTGCTACTAGGAGGGTCTACCTGAATAGGCTTTGTAGATTAGGGTTGCCACCTGACTTGAATTGGGAGAAAGTGACTTAAAAATCCACTTCCTTAACATGAGAATTCGGGTTCGGAGGGTAGGAGTTACTTATCTTGCATTTTATTATACATGTTGCTTATTCTTTCACTACTTCACCCTAGTTTCGGTTTTATGATGCATTTTACCGCACTCAATCATTAGTCAGTTGAAATTGGAAATAAAGTGTGGGATAATTGGATTGACTAACATTCACCACAAGCATGCAATAAATAATAAAAATAAACAAGCAAGTAAACAAAATAAAAAATAGAGAAAGGGATTAAGGATTACAACCCGAGAAAAAAAGCCTATTCTAATAAATACATCCAAAATAGAAATAAAAAAAGGGGGAATTGGGATTAAGGATTACAACCCGAGAGAAAGAGCCTATTCTATTAATTACATTGAAATCATAAAAAGGAAATAAAATAAACATATTCTAATAAACCTGCAAAACATAGGTTAGTCTTCACCCACATGCAAGTACACATCACATTTAGGGCAATTCTATATATTTCATTCATAATTGAAATAATAAATAAAGGAATAATTAAACAAATAAACGAACAAGGTTGCTAATGGATGCATGATGCAAGATTTTGGAGATTTAGGTACTTTAGAGAGAAGTCGTCATTTTTATTATGTAACGAAGGGACTTTTTATGACGGAATAAATCTATATATGTAAAAATAATAAAAATGACAAAGACATTATTCTCACCATAAAAATATTAACTTTATGATGAAATAATAAATTTATCATGGAAAAAAATAAAAATGATAAGGGCAATGAATATGTAATGAAAATAATAACAATGCAAGAGAATTAATAAAAGGGCTGATAAAAATATTATTTTCACCATAAAGATGGTCACTTTATGATAATAATAATAATAAATTTATCAAAAAGGGGTAATAAAAATGCAATTAATATAATTAAAAATAATAAAATGCAGTATTAAAAATATTAAAATGGTAAGGATGTCATTTCCACTATAAAAATATCTATTTTATGATAGAAATGACAATTTTACCCCAAGAGGCATAAAGGTAACAAAGATTACAAAAATCCAATGAAAATGTTAAAAATACATAAATATTAATATAAATAAATAAAAATACAGAAATGAATAAATTAAAATGATAATGATGATATTTTTGCCATAAAAATATGAACTTTTATGATAAAAATACCAAATTTACCATAAAAGACATAAATATAACAAAAATACAACAAAAATAATAAAATACAGAAATAAATATGTAAATAATAAAAAATGAC